>KZ874817.1:3213-16738 GCA_003456935.1 Machilis hrabei
TTACTATAATGTAGCCCTTTTTGTAAACGATTTGTGTAGTTTAAAATAGTTTAAATGATTTCGAAGCTGCGAGCGACCACTTTGTCAGAATACATATATTTATAGTGTTACATTTCCTGAACGTATTATGATAATAGAAAAACACTTTAACGCAATTAAAACGGACATATCGTATAATGAATAAAGACATGTTTTTTCACTAGTCTTGTCACGGTGTCGTAACTCTGCACCCTTAGTTTTAAATATGTGGGATATGTGTGCGAGGATCTGGCCTTTAAAAACATATTTTCTGATGAATTAAATACGCTAGTTTCATTTTTTTACCAAGAAAAGTAGAGGTAACCAAATATTTAAGAGAGAAATTAGTAAATAATCATGCCATGAACTGGGTCTGTGGACGCTCACGTTCCCAGCCAACAGAGGCCGCTGCTGTGGCAACCAAACATCGTAACAGCTCCATTCAAGCTATCACTTGAAAACAGCNNNTTTGATGTTAGTTGAGCTCACTTGAGTTGTGTATACTAAGAAACGTAAACAAGAATACCAACTTAAAAGTACTTCGACGTTGCCACGTTTNGGCGAAAGATTTTTGCATATTTCATCCAGCATTGATTCTGTCATATCCAAACGAAGCGTAGCGCGAGATTTCTTTTCGCTTAAAACGCAAATTTTCGTTCACTTACCAAGCTACGAAATATTGAATTCGCTATTTTCACGAATTTAATTTTTCGAAGCTTGGTAAGTGAACGAAAATTTGCGTTTTAAGCGAAACGAAATTTCGCGCTACGCTTCGTTTGGATATGACAGAATCGATGCTGGTACTGTATATCTTAGAGAAATAAACCCTCATGTTGGTTTTCTGAATTAAATTACGTTGTAATAATTTATTTAGTATCAATAAGACGTCATGGACCTTTTAGCCATCGTACTCGACTTCTCAAAACTTCCATTTCAATTCTGAACAACAGTTTGTATGGCCACGAAAAGTAGTTAAAACAAGATATTTTTACATCAATGTTAATATATACGTTTTTCAATTATGAAAAGTAGTTAGAAACAAATACAAAAGTTTGCTAAGCCTCTTTTAGTTTTCTTTTAAATACAGAAATATAAAACCAGCAAAACAAAAGTCACGTGACTGCTCTCCTCACTAAATCCCAAATCATTCAAACTACTTTAAATCAGAACCGTGATATGGACCAAAGCATTAATATTTCCTGGTCTTATTGAGACATGCCATATTTATTTATTTATTATAGGGTCAAGTTATATATTATCGCTTTAAAAAAGTTNACATAATACTAACCTTGAATGCAGATAGATCCAAGCACATCCAAACCAATTTTTGATGAGTAGTGCANCAAACTACCACTCNTTTGTGAACCATATTTATTCTCACACAAAAATATTAGATGCAACACGCAAGCTGCCAGCACTAGAGAGAATGATGTTGACAACCATAGATTGCGACTAAAGGGTGCAAACAAGGATTTCCAAGAATAATCTGAGTCTGGCAGTTTGACATAAAGTCGACCACTACAAAGAAAAAAATGTGTTTTAAGTTATTTTTGGTTTCTGACAGTGGTGAATGTATCACTTTTTACTGTGGTTGTGAAACATGTGTTGCAAAGAGATACTAAATACCCTTTATTAACTAGTACTCACAGTGCAACTTCTCCAGCGGGCATACTAACTTTTTGAGAAAATTTAGTACAATTTTCGCGTTTTGAATTAAGTCGTAAAATATAGTTTGTGAGACATTTACCCCTAAGGGTTTGTGTGCCCACTGAAGTAGCTATTTAAAGCATTGATTAAAATAGAGGCATAGTGGTAGCATATCATGTTGAGTTGTCATATGTGTAGCAACATGAGTGGATCCACGGGGATTCATTCCCCCAAAACACTTTAAACAACCCTAGTAGAAGAAAATGATTTTGGGGGGTTATCTATAAACTTTGGTTTTATTTTTAAAATATTCGAAAACACGTTTCAGAACTATCTAACACTGTATTTCAAATTGTTAAATTCAATTTTCAATTTGATATAGAGTTTTAAATAACCCAAAATAAAACGTTTCTGACATCTCATTAGTGATGTGATGGATTTAAAATTGATCAAATCAGTAATTAGTACAAGTTTGTTATGATTAAATGTTTCATTAATTAACAATTGTGGTTTCTTTTCATAGTTCCTAAGTTTTTGAAAACCGGTATTAAATTATATATACGCAGGGTAAAGCACATAAAGCTTTAGAAGACAATATTATGTTAAAAATTTCTCAAGTTAAAGTCACTTTATAACTTGGTAGACGTTATGTTGTAGCTTTTTTTTTATTTTAGGTGAACGCATCAAGCAGATCTGAAGGTTATCTTAATGTTTTAATGCCATATATTTTCACTCATAATATGATAGCGGCTATTCAGACATTTCCTCAGAGTCATTGAAGGTCAATCATTGTTACAATCGCGAAAATTGTTTATTAAGGAATAACATTATTAGCGTAATGAAAATTTTCATTATTATTGATATCAGATTAGATGACGATCAAAGTGACGCCTCTAAACTTGTAAGCATTCAGAAACTCTCCCGTGAAAGTATCATCCGTCCTTAAAAGGAAATAAGTTCCTTTAACTTGTAAACACGGCTTTCTAATGAAACAATAATTTTTGTACAGCTATTTTGAAAGCGTACATTTATCTCCATTCTAATATTATTTAGTTGAACTATAACTGTTGGTGTAGGTTTATGTATTTGTGGAAAATGGACGAGTTTCAAGTGCCTCTCAACATGTTAAAGGTGCTAAGAAAGTACAGCAAAAATTACAGAAATACGGCACTATCCCAACCAACACCCAAAATCGGACATGGCGTTTAAAAGACTTAAAATACGCGTTCTACGTACGGGATCGTTGCAACTAAAGAGCTTCATACCTTGTGAAAGGCACGCTGTTGATGTCCTAGCATTTGTTGCACATAATCACCATGCAAGCAGTAAACAAATTTCAACGGCGAGTGGAGTCAGTCAGTGATCCGTACTACGAATTTTACAGTTATAATTTTGATCTGTATCACATTTCTCTACACCAATAATTGCATGGGAAGGATTTCGTAATAAGAGAAATCTTCTGCAATTGGATTCGCCCAAAACAATGCATCAAAATAGTACGCTTCTATCTAATGTATTATTCTCTGATGAAGCCACTTTTACAAATACAGGGAATGTAAACAAACAAAATTTGCATTACTGGGCAGGTGAGAATCCTCGTTGGATGAGAATTGTCGCACATCAACACCCATTGCCTCCTAATATTTGGTGTGGTTAAATTCGAGATTACGTCATCGGTCCTCATTTTTTTAAGGCCGAACAGTCTATAGCTTGCAGGTGACATCACGTCATTTGTAGAGGGAAACACCAGGGAAATGTCTATAGTATACTTTGTGGTAATTAAATAACTTTTTAGAAAACACACATATATTTCGAAAATTCCATTAACTGCTTTGGTATTTAACCCTTTCAGACCCAGTGTCCATTGGAATGGACATAAATATGTAAGCTGGAGTGTATGCACAAAACTTTTATTTCAGCCTTTCAGCCACTTTGTCCATCTCAATGGACATCAAGTCTTTGCTTCTGCAGGGTTGTGACAATCCTTTGACATCCTTTAAGCCCAATGTCCACTGCAATGGACATACTGTACAGTACCAGCATCGATTCTGTCGTATCCAAACGAAGCGTAGCGCGAAATTTCGTTTCGCTTAAAACGCAAATTTTCGTTCACTTACCAAGCTACGAAAAATTAAATTCGCTACGTCTTTCAGGCGAAGCCTGAAAGACGTAATAGCGAATTTAATTTTTCGTAGCTTGGTAAGTGAACGAAAATTTGCGTTTTAAGCGAAACGAAATTTCGCGCTGCGCTTCGTTTGGATACGACAGAATCGATGCTGGTAGGGCCTACTGTATTTTGAAAAGTAAAATTCATTTGTGCCCCTTACTAATATAAAGTAAAACAATATTTTTTTGGGTCGTCTAACTTAATTCGGGCCTGAAAGGGTTAAGGGTATTGGAAAATACATTCATTATATGTTAAAATTGAACGTAGAGAAATAGTACGTTGTTATGGTCAAAATACACCGTGTACCGTAACCCACTAGTAGAACGTTATCCTTCCATGCAGGACTTTGAAGTCTCAATTCCCATATTTTTTTTCACAAACTTATAAATTAATTTATTGGTCAAGTACAAGAACCCACGTTTTATTGCTTGATATTTCTGAAAATATCACTGTACTACTCGACTGCAGTACATAAATGGTTTTGATCGGCGCTAATAACCTCTTTGTGTTGACGCGCCGTAAAGCCAACTATCCATCCATAAATGGTTTTGAGCATACAAACGTTGTATTTCTTTCCGATCTTTGCACTACATCATTTTCTTTCGAAATATATGTTTATTTTCTGCAAAATTGTTCCCCACTTTGCAATGCCTTCTCTAACTAAATAGGAAAGTATAGAACTTAAATAGGTTCTATATATTAAACATGTAGTAAATCTAAGTAAGTTAACTAATTTTAATAAGTGTGAGTAAATGAATACTGCTTTAAGATCACATGTTAACAAATTTAAGACATCCCTGCATATTAAAGTAGAATATGGTCTTAGAGACTTTATAAGGAAGCAAAAAATCTGGTATTATCCACACACTATCCTATATCATAAGTATTATACGGGACACACAGAAAATATAGAACGTCCCAAGGACTTGGCATGTCTGAAAAAAGTGTTAGTTTAGAAATTGTTTATCTAGGTGCTTCTGAAAAGCTATAGCAACAACGAAGACAAAGCCATCTGAACCTGAATCCTTCAAGGATAGTTTGGAGTGCTATCCTGTATCAATATTGAGAAAATTATTCAATCTATTTTTCTGGAGTAAACAAAACAAAATTAATTGTAAAAACGTATAAATAGACAATTTTTACTGATTTGAAAACAAACAAAGTATTAAAAAACAAACAAAGTACTATAACTGGTACCAAGGAAAATATTATGTATCAAGGTTATTACAAAGCAACATCAATGAGGTGTGTACTGTAAGAGTGATATTATATTTTCAATAAAATATATTAAACAAATAAAATTATTTACCACTTCTAAAGATACTGTGACAATACAAGTTTAAAATTATTTATTTAACCGAAAGTTAAGGAAGTTTCAATATCAAACATTCAGACCAAAATTTATAATAAAAAAAACTGCAATCTTATACCCAGTCAGCATTGAATATCCGTACAATATCCATACAATATTGGCCGTGGATATTGAAAATACCTAGATTGGTTTGATTTAGGTCCTATACATATCCAGATACTATCCAAGTGTCAGTAAATTGGATATCCGTACAATATCCACAGAAGGTCGTCAGCAATATTGTAGGGACATTTATACAACATGTAGGCCTATAGTACATTTAGCGCCAATAATATATTTTCACAAAATTAACAATGAGTTTTACGTCCTATTGACACCTAATGGGTTATTTATTGGCAATGAGCAATTGTATTATGATTAATGAAGATGAATGAAACAAAAATGTCATGGCTTGGGCGGGATTCGAACCCACAACCTGTCGCACCAGAGATCGCTACGCTAACCACTAGACCAAGCAAGTCATATTACAGATAGGTATTCCTATACTTTAGACTATCCAAACAATATTCACCTATACCAATAGAATGCGTTTATCTCATTTAAGAATTATTTTTAAATATAAATAAACAAATAACATTTATAATTAGAATGATCTGAATCAGTTTAGATTAATCTGTACATAAAAATATTATGTTTTATCGTCCGATTCAAAATATCCCTACAATATTGTTTTGTTAATATCCAATTCAAAAATGTCCGTACAATATTTTGTTTACAACATTATTATTTAAAAATCCACACAATATTCTTTTTGGACATAACGTTATCTGGACATTGTAGACCTTATCTGGATATCAATTCGATAGTGCATGCTATGTGGGTAGTTGTTGTAATATAAATATTTATTTAATTAACTTCAAACAGCTGCATTGACGAGAAAACAAAGATAACTAGTTCCTTGATTAGCTGTCATTGCCTTCAGTTTTTGTTAATTCATACTTTCTTTGCTTAAGTATTATGTGCAGCACTTTTGAGTATCACTTCTTAATGAAAGTACATCTACCTTTTACGGGAGTACGAGTACAGAAGTTCTGGTTGAGTCACAGATGTGGAGTATAATATGAACCCCTTGACAATAGAAAACGTATTTCAGAATACAAGAAAAAACTGCAGATACAGAAACGTTTTATCAATAAGTACAGTATCTCCTTTGAACGATATGACTTAACACTGAAGTAAATTAGTGGGTTTGATATGTAGAGATAGAAATCATACTTATAGCTTTTTAAATCCCAGGAAAATAAACGTGTTTACTAAGTAAATGTTTTAAATAATTTAGTTAATTACATACCTGTCTTGCATAACAGTTAGTATAAAGTCGCATTTTTGCTTGTGATAATCGTAAAATGGGTATGGTGTAAAGACCACGTCAGCTTCCTTCCTTTGCAGGGCGTCTAATAGTGTTGGAAATCCACGACTGGTGTCAATATCATACCTATAGAAAAACGTGTGTTCAACATTTGTTTATTCATTCAGCTAGTGTATACATTCAGGCTATACCGATTTTGTGTAACATTTTTACATGTAGAGTTAATATTATAAAGTATGGCCTATGATTTTTAATAGTTTGATACTTTACTTAAAAAAGAATTATTTTTTTACAAGGCCACTTTATAATTAAAAAAAAAACATTTTTTTTTCTGTACACGACGTCTGGGTCCCATTTATTGCTTTTATTTTGATAGCTTCCAATGTGTTAACAAATATAACATTGAAAAAGAACATAATTAATATAAGAAAAACGAAACATCAACAACTACAAAATAAGATCATTGTGTTTATTGGATTATAAAGTTGCCTTGAAAACAAGAAATGCAATTTAATATAAATGTTTGCCGTCATTACACAAACTGTATGGAAAATTGCAATTAAATCACTAGGGATTTCAAATTTATTCACAATTCTACATGTATATTTTTTAACTCGTACTTTGAAAGAAAGCTTATGATTTACAGTAAGTCTTCCTGATAGAATAGTATGGGTTTCAAGTTGGTTTATAACTTTTGACAGTTGTATTAGTACGTGCGTGATTGGAATTGAGGGTCTTCAACAACGAAACTGCTAGATCGCAATCCTATAATGGGGTTTACAAAACTGAGAATTTTAAAATTTGAGACCTTACAGTTTTTTATGATTCTGATGTTAATATTTTTTTATTACGAATATTGTAAATTTTTGTTATTCTTTACAAAAATATTTCATACAAATTAATACTACTAATAAATTATCGTTCACGTTTTTATGCTATGTATAAGTCATAAATGCAATGGCTTCTGTTATTTTACACACACATATGGGTGTTGTTACAAAAATATTGTATTTTAGAAGATGGAAGAATATATGTTAGTACCTAGTTTTTATATTTATATCTTACTAGCTACACATATTGCAGGCACTGTATTTTCTGTGGAACCATGTTTCTTCTGAAATACTATTTTTACCACATTCCCTTGCAATGTCACCCTGATTGGTATTGCAACTTTAATAAAGTTTCAAATTTGTAAAAAGGTATATTTTCACCGATCTTATTTGTGATTATTAAAGTTATTGTTTGTTGTGAAATTAAATAAACATAATCTGTTTATACTCTTGAACGTACACTACCGTTTTTTTTAAGTGGTGCACACCTTAAACGTCCAGTCTTTAGTGGTGTACCACTTTCAACATACGGTAGTGTATATGACATACATGTTTTATATTTTAAATACGAAAATAGCTTTTAAACACGTACAAGTATTTGGTATCAATGTCCTGTGTACCTTAAGCAATACTTTTGTTAAAAACTAAGTGAAAAAGACATATATCTAATTTAAGCTACATTATATTATATTATCTTTGCGGCTTGCACAGCCATCTAGCGAATATTTTTACACTGTCATGGAATGACCCATAGACAACCTCAGAAAGGCACATTATGGCATCAGGAAGGCACAAGTTACAAGAGATTTATTTATTTATATATATATATAGCAAGAAAACTAATTTAATACATTTAACGCCGGCTGAGTTATTAACGACTTCTTCCAACTTCAGCAAATGAAGTACAATAACTCGAATTCAACAGTTACACAGCACATACGCTCTTCTCCCTAAACAAGCATTTCACACTGAAGTGAACAAAGCACACATAAATTCACTGTTTTTCTGCACACTTACGAACTCAGGCTTATTAAAAATAAAGAGACTGCTTCCCAAAAACAAAGTGCATAAACCAAGTCCCGTGAAATTCACCATATAGTAATCCCGGAGAGTGACTAGAAATTATCAAAATCATTCGCATAGTCGCAAAAAGAAATTATCAGTCATTTGCAGAGTCAGATAACGTACATAGCAATGCAACTTAAATTCATAATGGAGTAAACAAATGCCATATTAAAAAGGAAAATAAAACGCCTTTTCAAAAACAAAATGGCCAATTACCATACCTTACATACGCAAAATCAAAATGACCGATTACTAGAGTTTATGTATGCAAAAACAAAAATGGCCGATTACTAGAGCTTACATGCGCAAAAACAAAATGGCTATTGACCATATATTTTCTGAAAAAAATTACGCCATAATTTTTATGTCATAAAGAACGAGCTGAACAGAGCACTGGTTACGTGACTGATGACGTAACATCGTGCCATACATACTCCTTATCCTCTGAATGGGTCTCGGTATAATAAGTAATGAAACATTTGAGCTATTATTGAGCTGCCCCGTCTGGTAGCTAAGTTGTATATGAATGGCTGTGCTATTTACATGTTTTGAAACTGAACACGTAAGAAACAATACTACTGAGATATCTACGCAAGGTAAAAGCAACGTCAATTTGCAGGTTAACCGTATTTTTCACTTCAAGTCCATTTCATCATCGCTTATTCAAAGAGTGGATGTCGCTCAAAACTGATTTACCCGAGAACTGTGTTTTGCCAATCACAATTAAGCTTGATATGGGCCATTAAGTCGTTTATGTATCACGGAGCAAGAATTACCATTTACATTTTTTGACCGCTTGTAAAGTTGGAATAGAGCGGAAAGCGGAAAGTTTCAAATACTTCTGTTCATGGAATAATGTAGTTTATTAAGTAATGATCACATTTCCAGTATGCTCAGGGGTCGCGCTGCCGATCGCATATTTCGCCAAATGCGATTTTTTTATATATGTGGCGAATTTTTTATTCATTTGGCGATTCTTGTGGCGATTTTTTTATTTGCTTGGCAATCCTATAAGATTCTTAAATTTATTTCTTTTAACACTTTATTGTAATACTGTATATATTTAGCCTGTATTCTTTCTCCTACAGTACCAGCATCGATTGTGTCATATCCAAACGAAGCGTAGCGCGAAATTTCGTTTCGCTTAAAACGCAAAATTTCGTTCACTTACCAAGCTACGAAAAATTAAATTCGCTATTACGTCTTTCAGGCTTCGCCTGAAAGACGTAGCGAATTTAATTTTTCGTAGCTTGGTAAGTGAACGAAATTTTGCGTTTTAAGCGAAACGAAATTTCGCGCTACGCTTCGTTTGGTTATGACAGAATCGATGCTTGTACTGTAAGTTTCGCAAACTTAAACTGTCACTTGTATTGCGTCCAATCATCCCTTTTCGTTAAGCTTATTAAATATCTACCATGTCTTGTTTAATACCAATAGTGTTATTTTNTATACATGGCGACACTATACATATTTTGGCGAAACAAATTTGTATTTGGCGAATGGAGTGGCGAAAGAAAAGGAAAAGCCAGAGCAACCGCTGTATGCTGAGAACCTTTTGTACTTTGATGCTTTGTAATAATATATCTTTTCAAACAACTTTTAAGCCGTTTTTTATTACGTCCTATAGTTAATAATGTAACACGTGAACAACTTGAATAACATATTGTAAATATTCAGTTATTGTGAACTATGTAGTTTGTGTAAACTGTCCCCTTTCTTGGCAAACATGAGTGAATCTGTACATCTCAAAGCTACTGGTGATTCTTATACAGGCTATGCATAGCCTTGTAAGTCAGTAAAATGTTATGCTTCATAAATGATTTACCCTATACGTTACACAGACTACATAGCTTGCAGTATCTGAATCTCTACCCTACCTTTAAACGATCGTTGTATCCTTGATGCAACAGGGTATACAATAGTTAAGTACAGGAGCCAATACAGTAGCATCACTATTCTCATTCACGAATATCTTACTTGACTTTCCCTAAACCCATACATCGATAAATTTGGAAGACATACATTATTATTACTACTACTTCAGTTTCTTTACAAACATCCACTTCTGTTTTCTTAAGTCTTGACTGCTTAGCCAGGTGGCAGAAATATCACATGTGCTACGACCGGCTGTAGGTGGAGATCTGAATTTTAGAAACCTGAGTAGTAAGGACGATCGCTAATCAATTGAACGATACTTTGGAACGGGCAACAAATGTTGGTGAAACGTAAATGATAATGGCTATGGTCAACACACTGACGCTTGTTATGGAACCACGGTCTCAATGGTAAAAACTGACCTTACTATAGCTTATTTTATAAACAGATGGAAGTTGAAGACGTCTGGTTAAACTCAGCGTTGCCATTGCTAACTTAGCTTCACTTTTAGCATGGGAAAAACTTTAAAAAAAAATTAACGCTTTCTGTGTTGGTCTAGCTGTGTCACGCCTTGACAACAATACCATAATTTTGACTTTTGTTTCAAGTACAATTTCTCTTTGTGCGCTGTCTTACTTTATTATGTTCTATATCCAAAGATGATTCACTTCTTTGGTACTTACGTGACATTTATTTCCGCTTTAAGGTCTTCAAATACATCTCCCATATAACCAGTTACTTTTGAAACCGTAGCTGATGTGTTGAATTCAATAACGTTTTTTTGCTGTAAGTTTCAAAAGTAAATACAGTATTAAATTAGAAAGGTGTTTAAAACTTGAAACTCTGTGTTACATATTTACTTACGTATATTGCAACGCTTTTTATTACCAGACCAGCCAAATCTATTCTGCGATACCAAATCCCCTTTTCCGTATACTGAAAACTGTTGATATGTTTCCAGCGTCCAAGACTTTTCACCAGCAGCGGCTTATTACTTGCGATTCTATAGATCTCGTTTATATTGAAAACATCAGTTTCACTTTGTTGAAAAACGATGATCTGGCTGTCGTATGGTACATCTACATCTTTGAATGTATCGTTGATGCTGTCTTCTTTGTGTACCATAACAAAGATGGGGAAGTCTGATGAACAGGAACGTGCCTAGTATAAAAATACTAAATATAATGGTATACTTATAAGAAGAAATAGGAAAGACTAGTAGTTGCGTTTACTAAACCACGTAATGTCGTATGGAAACATTAAAAAATAGTGTCACAAGTAATGCGCGGAGTTCTCTTTGCTGGAGCAATCAGTTTGGTTGTTAGTCACGTTTTCAATGCGGAGATTTGTCGGCGCTAAGAGCAACAATACTGTAACATTGTTATGTAAGGACATTTTTAATTACGTATGTTTCAAACCCAAAGCTAACGATCGTAATTTTGTACTTTCTCTTCTTATCGCATTGTTTTTAAATATAAAGCGTTTTTTACATACAGTACCAGCATCGATTCTGTCATATCCAAACGAAGCGTAGCGCGAAATTTCGTTTCGCTTAAAACGCAAATTTTCGTTCACTTACCAAGCTACGAAAAATTAAATTCGCTACGTCTTTCAGGCTTCGCCTGAAAGACGTAATAGCGAATTTAATTTTTCGTAGCTTGGTAAGTGAACGAAAATTTGCGTTTTAAGCGAAACGAAATTTCGCGCTACGCTTCGTTTGGATATGACAGAATCGATGCTGGTACTGTATTGCTTTCTTGATAGGAAAGCTATGTACAAGGTGTCATTACGCGGTTGATGAAGGTAGTATTCCAGTAAGTTGATATGTGGTTTTTAACGTCGTATCGACGCCTGATGAATCATTTAACGATGATGATAATTTTTTTGTATGAACGAAGATAAATGTACAGTCAGAAACATCCATGCCTTATACGAAAGTTGAACTTACAGAGGAAGGTACGCTATCCACCAGACTAGGCAGGTCGGCTTCCTGTAAGAGGTGTCTGATTATAGCGTATTTCAGAAACTTGTTAATGTTTGAAATCGACTCAGGAATATTTTAGGAAATGTTTACAAAAAGCCATTATACGGTAACCCTCACAAGGGAACTGTAGGAGTCATCGATCGAGGTGAGAAGTAAATCCAGTGACATTCGATAGAGAATGCAATGCCAATTCCAATGTATGCAACCAAATATTCAGAATATTGATCTGTGTGGTCCAAATGACCAAAAACTGTTTGTACATTGGAGATATCGAGCAAATAGAAAAAATGAGAAGTAGATGGTTCAGTGGAGCAATGGTAAGGCGTTAGGCTTTAAAGATAAAGGTCGGTGGTTCGAATCCACTGACTGTGTTTAGCAGAGTACATATATTTTGATTGTATAAATAGTTTCTGCACTTTGACGTTGTAAATGCAACGATGTTTGCTTTTGAAAAAATGGTTATTATTTTTTTTATAAATCTTTTGTTTTGTTTTTATTATGATATGTATTATTACAATTGATCGCGTTAGCCAAGTAATTGTTTGTTTGTCTACTTTCATACGGTTTACAAACCACACTGTTAAGATCGGCACGTTGGCGCAGTGGTAAAGTGCTCATTTGAAGAGACATGTGGGTGCGGTGAGGTTTGTGTATTGTTTGTAAGCATGTAAATATAAAATACGTCTAGTAATTTTGTGAACAATCCCCAAACGTCAAACAACTGGTATAAATAAAAAATCATGTGTTATCATTTGCAGGCAGTCTTTAAAGAGTAAAGCACAATACTGGTTTTATTTGAAAACGAACATCCTGGTCCCTTCCTTACTCCGGTTCAATTTTGTTTCCCAANCGAACTGTCGTTGATTTGTTGTCACATCATTGGATGCCAAGAATCATCGTCCATCAAGTGTGCTCACTGTGAACAGTTTCTACGTTTCCAGCATTTTTTCCGTGACTTCCACACTTACTTTTCAGAATACTAAACAGTTAACGTGTTGCGGTTTGCAAACATTCATCAGCAATATAGCTATTATATATGCGATTTGTAAAACGTATCGATGTAGACAAACATACATTTACTTGGCTAACACGATCAATTGTAATAATACATATAATAAAAACCAAACAAAAGATTAATAATAAAAAATAATAACCACTTTTGCTAAAGCAAACAGCATTACATTACAACGTTAAAGTGCAGAAACTATTTATACATTCAAAATATACTAGTGTAGACCCGTGCTGCTCCGCAGCATTG
>KZ874826.1:22693-32956 GCA_003456935.1 Machilis hrabei
ATGGTGTCCCACTAGTCTTTTATACTGGGACACATAGTCCCACAGCTGGGACATATATATCCCGCTAGTATTGAAAGGGTTAAACAAATTCGTGGTGGGTTCGAACACACGAAGTTAGTTGAAAATGTCCAATGAACGTATGACCTAGGAGGCACCATTTTAGAGTAATTAAGCCTTTTTTTATAGCTAATCAGAGTCGAGTACGCATTAGTGTATACGTTATGGGGTCGGGATATCCAAGCGCTGTTGCCACGCTTCACTGTATGGCCCTTGTCCCGAACAGGCTGGAACAAGGGCCAAACAGCGAAGTTTGTCTTCATCCTGTATAAATGATTATACAAGGAGCAATGCATATTGGTAAATATATGTTTAGTTCAATAAATTCAGTGATATTCAATGAAAATGTAGTGGGAAAATGTACAAAATATTGCCCACTGAAGTCATCGGTTTGAATTAAAGATGTCAGATTATTAAAATAAGCCAAATGTAGTTGCTAGAGTATTTCAAAATATATGGTGACCAGTAAGTCGTTTAAATGAACACATTCTTACAATTTCTTACTTAAATATACAGTAAGTCAGAACTGTGAAGAGGAATTACAGTAGAGCTTCCAATGTTTGCTTCTATATGTGGTGCTCTTTATATATTACATTATACAGGGGTCATTCGGCCAAAACTAATAATAAAAAATAATATGTAAATATAACAGGAACTGAGACACTTATAATAGCGGGTATCTGGTTTTGCATCGCCTCGTCTTACAAAGTCACCAACAGTGAGAACAGCCAGTTATTCACCGCTGATTTGAGTTCGTCGTCATCTGCAAAGTTCCGCTAGGCCAGAAAGTTTATGAGGTTATTTCGGGACAATGAACAATTCTTTATCAATAGATATTAATGGGCATTGCTAACATCCATAGCTTACGCAGGATTCGAACCAACAACCCTAAACCCGATCAAAAATTCTGTATGCTAACCACTAGACCAGACAAGTTGGCTTTTTTAGGTGAAGAAACAAATGTTAGTTTTTATGATAAGTGCCTCAGTTCCTGGGATGACTACATATAAAGTAGGAAGTTGATGAACTAGCCAGGTTTTGGAAATAATAACATATATTTTGAGCTTTTACGTTTTTATCTTTTCAGACCGACATATACTTCCGAATGACCCTTGTATAATATTAACGCATATCAGTTCTTCATATTACATTTAAAATTATGTTTCAAGATTGAAATAGATGTATAAAAAGGCAAGCTACGTCAAGAAAATTAAAGAAGACAATTCCATATGAGAAAAACTTCCCACAAGCGTTGAAGCAGCAGAATAAGTCACGTGGAGCATACCAATCACCATGCTAAAATCCCCCTCCCCTCCCCCACACACAAAAAGTTAGTGTTACCACCTTCATTGTTCATTAAGTTAGATAATACTACTAAAAGAAAAGCACAATAATAAAACAGTTTTAGTGTTGTTTACGTAACACAATCCAAAGTAAATGTATTTATATACAGCAAAAATTGTTCATCCATAAAATATTCAACAAGGCGTAAAAATGCCATGCTTACTGAACACTTTACTAGAAGTCGACCAACCAGTTAAAAAAAAAGTCACCTAACACTGATGTTGTTTGAAAGGAGCTTCTCAAAGTTGAAACGTTATTTCTATGTATTCATGATTACATCGTTACCATGGAAACCGTGTGCACCTTTCACCGTGTGCACTGTGAGTGACTGACTGACGATAATTCTAGCCATGATGCAGAAGAGTTAGAGAAAAATGTTAAATACAAAAGTTGTTCAGCTTGGTGTGTCACGTGACATCACAATATCTTCCAAACGGTGCGTTGTGCGGAAAAAAGTAATATTGTAAAAAATATTTATTTTGGCNCAAAACATCTGATTCACTACTTCAATTTTAAAATTTCCGCCATTTTAGATTGTTGTTGCTATGGAAACCGTGCGCACTGTCTTTCGCCGTGTGCACTGTCTTTCAGCGTACCTCGACTCTTTACAAGGGCCATGTTTTTCACTTTCCACCATGTTTGATGTTGTTAAGCCGATTTGTAACACGAGATTTCGGTTTAATCTAATTTTAATAAATGTTATATTTTATTTTGTATATTTTCTTAGTTTATGTTTAGTATAAGTCTCTTTGGTTTTGTAATGAGTGTAATTTCCTTGAAAGAGGGTAAGAGTTATGTTTTCTGTGACTCGGGCATAATCTCTTTATTAACCTTCCATTGTTTGATTGTTTGTTAACCCTAACTCACATTGTATTACTAAGTTTGTTAAGGAGTGGAGTCCTTAGTTACGCGTTTCGCAGTGTGGCTTGGAGTGCTGCAGAGAGAATGCGTGGAGGTGTAATGGTAAACGGCTTTGTAAAAACCTGTTACGCTTTGAACTGAGCAATCTTGTGGAAAAGTTGATGTAGGGAGTTTAATTTAACTTCAAAAAGGGTCAAAAGACTATGTGAGGCGTTGTCAAAGGGACTGGAGAGGTTTTATGAAAGCGAAGTGGGAGAGAACTGTCTTTCAGCGTGCATCGGCTCTTTCCACCATGTTTGTTGTTGTTAATCCGATTGTATTTTTTTTATTTCTTTTTGTGTTTATATTGTTTTTTGTTTAAACTCACACCACAAACTTAAAGTTAATCACTGAAAGCAAAATCCAAATGTAAACAACAAATTTAAATCAGTGGAATAAATTGTGTGAAATGTTTTAAACACAAATACAAAATTTTTAATAAATAAATTCAGGTCCAAGGATATGCTTAATTGAATGATATTCAGAGTCCGAGATCATATTGACAAATTAGTATATACTGTATATATATTAAGTGTTGGCAAAACGTTGCAAAAATCGACGCATAATTTACGACATGGAAAACCGTCAACATGAATTTGTGAACCGATTATAATTTCTCAGAAAACGTTAACGTCTTTCACATGAAGTATAAATGATACTAACGTCACCAAACGAGATTAAAGTCCTTAAAAGTGTTATGAAAATATGCTAAATTAGCTTGTACGTACTTTATTTAGGGATACTTCAAAAAGAAGTTCACAAAACATCAAAATTGTTTTAAAGGTTGTATAATACATTGTATGAAACAAAAAATACATGTAAAGTTATTAACTTCAAAATTTAATGTATTCTTCTGGTACATACTCTTCTGGCACTTGTTGTGGTAATATCAAATATTTTTTTTAAACAAACAAGCAACCGACTAAATAGTAATCATAGTACATACTTTAGAATTTTTTAAATATTAATTCTAACATATTCGGGACAATACCTACGTCAGTGCTATTGCTGTCCAACCTAATTCTAACAATATTTGACATTTAAATATAAAACAGTAATTTCAGTGTATGTGATTACACAACATATTTATTACTCGCAAAATCAGACATATTCTACATTACATTAGTAGTTACTGTACAACTCATATTATACGACGTACTTGCGAAAGTGAATGGTAACAGTATTCATCAAATGTGACTGAAACCAAACACATTTACTTAGACGTAAAATGAACAGAATTATATTTTATCACTAGGCTCTAGTCTTCATTAATCCTTTAGAAGGTTTGGCAATGAACACAAGATAAATTAAAAGGTAATGTGTGATGCCGACATACACGCCAACGTTTTCAAGAATTAATGTCCAAAAACTATAATTTAATTCGCAACTAAAGTACACTGGTGTTTAAAAGTTAAGCATAATTGTGATAACATACAAAGTAAAGGGTAAGAAGAAACCAAGTAATGGTTTCATTAATAATGGTTTTAGTAATCCATTTTTCCTTATCTTTACAGGGTATTTGTTTGGCTCCTGTTTTTAGTTAAGCGTTATATACAATACCAGCATCAATTCTGTCATATCCAAACGAAGCGTAGCGCGAAATTTCGTTTCGCTTAAAACGCAAATTTTCGTTCACTTACCAAGCTACGAAAAATTAAATTCGCTATTACGTCTTTCAGGCGAAGCCTGAAAGACGTAGCGAATTTAATTTTTCGTAGCTTGGTAAGTGAACGAAAATTTGCTTTTTAAGCGAAACGAAATTTCGCGCTACGCTTCGTTTGGATATGACAGAATCGATGCTGGTACTGTATGTGATATACTTGGTAATTACTGATTTGTGCTTTTATTTTGTCAAAATGAAATGAAAGTTATATCTATTAAACACAGTGTTCGCAACTTGTTATAGTCGCCCTGAAATGCCTTGAAATTGCTAGGTACTCCTGATATGATACTTTAATACGATTTTTCAAGATTTGGTTTGCATGTACAGTAGATTGGTAATTTAAACTATATAAATGCAAAAAAGTAACTAGACATTAAAAAAAAAAAAAAAAACATACTCTCATGGGTGGTTAAATACAAATAAATAGAGGTTAAGTTCGATTGATACTTTGGAGTCGTACGAATCAGCAATTTTGACACCACACTGGGTAAGTTCAACATATTTTGGCTAACTGTGTTTTATTTATAGAGTAAACAGTAAGGAAGAGCCCAACATCCAAAGGTTTTCTTTAGAACTATGTCTCCCAAAAATTAATGACAACGATTTCTGGAAGGTCAAATATATTTTTCCACAATGTTTCAACATTATTTTAATATTGAGAAAGTGTAAATACAGAAAACGTAAGACGTATTTTGAGTCTAAACTATATTTTTTCTCAAGTAATTGGTTGGAATTTGGATAATATCATTAAAACTGCTTGAATTTTATTTACGTACCGTATAGTTTGAGATCTCATAAAAATGGGTCAAAGCGTTCAGTCATTATTGTAAGTTTTTTTAATTCCCTCATCTTGTAAAATCATAAATTGAAATGGCAGACATAATACAAACATATATTTGTGATAAATTTGTGTCAGTAGTTCTGTACGTTTAGTTTCATGAAAATCAGTAAAGTAGTTTAGACACTAATAAGTAATAACCATTTAACGAAAATACCTTCTATGCAAACATGTAGAGAAAATGGCCGACGTGACCAAAAAATGAAATTCTCACAAAACGTTTAGACTCGGGTGTTTCACAACAACCTTAATGGAAATCGATTAAAAGTGTATACTTTATAAGAAGTTTCTTTAAAAGCCTCCATTAAAGAAAACTGTAAAAACAACCTAATAAGGTTAATATGTATAATTAAGACGAATATTTTGCAACGTCTCACCCACGAAGAGTTAAAATCGGTCGAATAGTTTTTTACTCTGTTTGTTGTCACGAACGTACAGTTTATCGGATAAGCAGATAGCCTGGCGGACGTAACCTTTGTATGATGAGTTCGTTTCTTTAGTTATTGCAAATAAGAGTATAATAACTGATAAAACCAAATTATGAATTACATAGAAAATAATATATATGAGCAACGACGAAATGAGAGATCAAAACTCCTAAACGTGATTTTGTTTAGTGTTGCAATCAAGATTAGAGGTGAGAAGAAGAACTGTTTGCTGTAAAGCCATATCTCGAATAAATAGTCACGATTTTTACACCAACTACTTCACCTTCTGATTGTTTGTGTTCGTGTGATGCACGACTTGTTATTAACGTATATTTAAAGTGTTTTCTCTATCTAGAAGTTTTGTGTCCTTGATTATAGTGTCAATACCTGGAAGCTTACGTACTTTGACCAGACAATAGGCAAATACAGTGCTTTCCATAAGTGGCTATTTTAAAATAAATATTGAAAAAAATTTATACCAAACGCTAGCGTTGTAGTTTGATTATACATATACAAGACGTAATGATCTGTATAAGAAGAAATTGTCCTGGAGTCGATATTAAGATGACACGTCCAGCATGTTAAATTGTCATTAGATGTGCAGAATTATATTTGATGTATTAACCGAGATAAGCGTAAATAATACACACGAGAAAACAATACCATTAATAAATGTAAAGTTTACAGTATGGCACCCACAGATTGGCTTAATGGATGAGTGTTCGCGCCTTCTGTTCAGATGGTCCGGGATTCAAATCCCGGGGCTAACTCCAAGCGCTGACTGAGTATAAAGATTTTTCTTACGGATCTGTCTGCACTCCAAATTAAGCCGCGATAGTAAGCGTCTTCCGGGAAAGACTTTAAAAGTGTTATTATTGGTTAATGTAAAATAACCAACCATCAATAATCCTGAAGAGTTGAGTTGCTGTGACACGGATGGGATTTCCATCAGAAACGCTTGACATTGAGTATAGTTGTAAAAGTTATTTTTGTAAAAATACTTAAGTTAAAAAATAGGTAAAATATTTCCTGTTTTTGTTACAGATAATTTACATTAATTACAATTTGTATGTAATATATGGATAAAACAGTCACTCCTACATCTAAGAAATAAACACCATTACGAAGGGGCAAGGCTTAAACTGGGCTCTGCTGTGTTTGTATTTCATTTTAGCTTTAATTATGTAAGCAGTATTACATAAATAAAATATGTTGCTCTTAACTAAAGCAAACTATTGTTAACCTATTTGTGGGTTTGTACGGAAACCATACACGTTGAGGCACCTTTAAAAACTAGGGATATCCGGAAAAATTATATAAAAGGAAATTAACTAATTAGTAACAACAGCTCTAAGTTTTATTATATTATACTACAAATTTCGGTATTATATTGTAAAATGTAGGGCATTAGGGATGATGAAACAATGTTTATTGTGATTAATGAAGGTATGAACAACACACACACACAAGACATCCCAAACANCCATGACTTATGCGGGATTCGAACNCGCAACCTCTCGTCCAAGGGCACGCTGTGTTTACCACTATCCCAATTAGGTCGACTCTTTACCTGAACTATAAGAGTTATGAAATCCTCGTCTAAAATAATCTAAAAATAAAATGAAACGCAATTAGCATTNTTGTACAGTGTGGGACTTTGATGGCTTCCATACCCGATTAAGAAACAAGTAGAATGCAAGTCTAGGTAGAAGCACCCCTTACCACCACAGCACATATTTCCCNTCCCCATTCAACGCGTCACAAACACGAGTTTGAAAGAATAGAAGCACGTGTATCTGACAGCCTAGTGGTAAAGACGTCGGCATTACGTTCTCTGAATTCTGGGTTCAAATCCCCGACGGAATATTAGTTAGGGTTAATAAATTATTTATTGTGATATATCTGTATTAAATAAAATGTTTCCAATAACGTATATGTTATGCAAAACAGCACGTTGCGTTTTATTTATTTTACCAAATAAATTTTAGCAACGGCACGAGCACAAATATAAATTACCTTGAAAAAGCGAAAAAAAAATAATTTTTGTTCTTTATTTATGAAATCAACTTTGTTTCACTGCAATAAATAGTTGCCACCAAGTGTTGAAATGACACAAAGTCAAGCGTTGAGACTGCTCCCTGGACGGCAGGCTCTTAGGAAGCTTGATGATATTATTATATGGTTATGCATTGCAGTCCAGGCTCAAGCTCAGCTCTAAACACTTTTTTGTTGCAATTAATGCATTTTCATTGTAAGATAATCATATGTTTAGTCCAAGGATTAATATGCCACTGTCATGTTCTTGACAACAGCATGAAGGAATTAAGAATATTGAATGGAATAAGTAACATTATTATAATTGCTGCTATTATTTTGCTCAAGATTGTTAGTCTGTTTTATTTTGAACAATTCGCACAAAAAGAGCAACAGCTAGTGTGTGGTGTGGGCTCTTATTGTATATAATGTTTAATAAAAGATTCATAATGTAATACGGAAAAAAAGTAAATAATCACAGAATAAGTAACAAGGACGTGTAAATAAACGATATCTTCAATTAAAAAACCCAAAAAGCACTTATTCAATGTTGTAACATACTGTAAATATATAGTATAACAATAATGTGTAGGAAAAAATATAATTTGTTACGCGTGACTATTATATTTATATTTTTGCAATATTTGCCTAGGCTACAACAGTATATTTTTAGAGCGCAGATATAAGCATTTAGCTGACTAATAAATATTACAAAAATAAATTTTCAGTAAAATATGTATCCCTTTTTCTTAGTCATTTAACGTACCGTACTAATATTATAAAAAAAAATAATATTTGGAACCAATTCTTGGGCCAAAAACATGTTTTCCTAACAATTAAATTGTCAACTGGAAAAAAAAATTGTTGCATGGTGTGTCTGAACCTGAACTGCAATGAACAACCATCTCTTAATATTGACAAGCATCCTAACCACTCGGCCACACATCTATTGAGTCAAGTAATGGTTTTATTCCTAACTTTGATATGCTGTCTAAATGTTGACTTCTAATTATGTTGGTAATTATTTTATTCAACCATGGTTCCAATTCATGAAAAGAGTCGTCTCCTCGTGGTGTGCCCTGGAAATATATATGACATTATACGAGTAAATGGCTAAACGACTCTTATTATTGGTATTAATATAGTTTGCCAGTAGGTGTAATAATATACTTTACTTCAGGAAACCACTACTAAATGTTAAACAGAGCAGCTGCATATCAAATGATAAAGGATAATAAAACACGAATAGATAAATTATATTANTAACGGTATAATGCCAAGTATTTCTGTCTTANAAATCCTATTATTTTGTAAAGATATGTTTTGGTGGCTATTATAGTTTATGGACTTTAATTTCACTTGCGCCTAACACATCATTTCTTTATGTGCAAAAATACACTACATATAAGAATAAAAAAAGCATTTACCAAAATAATATAATTTCTGAATATTACAATTTATCAAGCATTAACCTCGAGAGTCAAGTATGGCAACCTCTCTTGAAAAATAAAAGCCTACCCGGCCGTCTGGGGTTTGAACCNGTGAACCTGTGAACTCAAAGGCAGTGCCTTAACCACCATACTATCTACGACTGGCTGCGGTAGATTATTGATTGCCTGTTTTTCCTCGTGGATGGAGTGCGTAGTTGTAAGGATAGGCTCACTAACTTTCCAGCATGGAAGCCATCAAAGTCCCACACTGTACACTCCTACACTGTACGTTTAAATTTACGCTCAGAACAGGAATATATAAAAGGCGGTTATGGTCCACTGTAGATTTTAATCCTTTCTCTGNCGACGGGTGTTGCTGNATGTATTCCGTAATTACAAACGTAAGCAAATATCGCCCTTAAAGAAAATACTTACAGGCATCGCCAAATTAGTACATGACTATTATTAAAATTAATCTACGTCAATGTGGAAACAGTGTTAAAATAAGTGATGAATTACAGTTTGAAACAGTTACGTATATATATTTATTCAAAATAATGTTTCCCTATCAATTTGAGAAAACATTTTCTGCAACAAATAGGCCTATAAGTCATTTTGTAAATGATACAAAGTACCAAGAAAAAAATTGAGATACGTTTTGAGAAAATGTGTCCAAATGTTCAGCAATCTTTATTTCTTTTTTTAAGCGTAAGTAGACGTGGCTACGTACAGTGAACGTGGGAAAGAGAGAATGGTACNCTGNAATCGTTAAGAAGAAAAACAAAACAATANAAATNTACTTCTAATATNTGTGCGATGATAAATTTCAATGGATATAAACTTATATTGTGTTAAACCAACACAAACGAANTCCACATTCCAAAATCTACAAGCACTGTCAGCTTCATTTTATTTTCAGATTATACGAATCAAGGGTAGCTTGCGTACAATAAGTACAGAACCAACGCATCTTTGTTTGAATCACATGCAATGAACGACTGACAAGGTAATTTTTTTTTCCATACAATAAATATTTTAACCAACAAGCATAACACGTGTCACGGAAATAATTACACTGTCTAACGTTTTAATTACTGCATTTGTTTTAAAGTCACGTTATGATGTTAGACGGCAACATGGAATTTAAAACTGAAAATTAGCATGAATTGTCTTAGTCATAATATACTGTATATTAATTAATTTTTGATAGCACATGTATATAAACTTTAAACAAAATTACGAATAAGTCGTTACGAAGGCTTCAGATTTATCCTATTTCATCATGAGTCTCAATGTAATTACTGTTCAGCACTAGCAAATTTGGTTAGTGGTTATAGTTTTGTATTGTGTATGCTTTTTATTGAATTATGTATGTGATATGTCTGGCCAGTTTGCGTACGTAGACTTTCCACACGAGCAAAGGATTTAGTAAACGTCTGGTGTTTTTACAAAAGGTATTAGTAGTGGGAATAATGGGGATTCTGGGACCTCTCAATCCTCCGAAAATCCTCTCAGAGGATTGCGTAACCTCCCTCTCGCTCCTCGCAGAGAGCGATTGCGTAACCTCCC
>KZ874827.1:5120-22175 GCA_003456935.1 Machilis hrabei
CAGTAAATAATACAATACAGTTAAATCTGCAATACATAATATAGGGCCTATAAGTAGTTTACTTGCAAGGTATGAGTTAACCTGACTTTTCAGGCCCAGGTTAATCAGGAAAACATGCCATTCAATTTACGCAGAGGATTCACAATGTCAAAAAGTATAAGACCATACATATATATATGTGTGGAAACATTTCCTAATCAGGATCATTTCATTCATTAAACACAGTGGTTTGTAACTTTCTCTTTCTAAACTGCGAAAGTGTTGCAGATATATTTCCAATACATGGAATTCTTCTTACAAGTCTATCTGCTGACTTTGATGCATACAATCTCTTTCTCTGATTGTCCACTCTCTGGATGTTTTTTCTCTCAAGTCCAATGCATATGTAACCTTGTAGAAACAAACACTGTAATAAGCTTTTCCTGAACTGTGCAACAATCTGGAAAAACAGGATTACACTCAGAAAAATACAAGCAACTATTTTATCAACTGTCCGATCTTCTTGCAAATACTGTGAAACCACATTTACAAAAATTGCATTTNCAGTTTTCAAAAGTGAATAAACCTGTAATGATGCAAAAGTAAGATTATTTGCATCTACTTTTTTTTATCAATGAATGATTTGTAGGGAGTAATGTGTGCATCATCACTATTTGTTTTAATGAGCTGTACACAATCACCACACATTAGAGGTTGAAGTTTTGCCACAACAATCCCTGACACATNATAAAGCACAGCTTCATCTATACTATCTTGGTGCGCAACATGTGAATGCTCTCCTCTTACAAAAACATTTTCTAATTCTTCAGAAAAAGATGTTTTCTCAGAGCTACAACCTGGATGTTTTTTTCTTTTCTGGGGGGAATTCAGAATGTCTACATGAAATACATCATTATCTGGAGTGTAGCTANATTTCTTGCTTTCATGTCTTGTGAACTGACTAACAGCAATGAGTCTTAAAGTTCGTCTTGCTTCAACAGGCTTTGGGTGAATGTTGCCTTTTGANCGCACAACTGAAAATAAACTCTCGATTGCATCAGAATTGAATCTGGAAGTAAAGACATACTTGTACCCTCTNTGGAAACATTNATTCACCANTGACAATAGANTCACANCTGACAAAATTATTCCCTTTTGAACTGGTTTCCAATTACCATTACCTATTTTCATCCCTTCAATTAATTCCAAGAAGGATATAAGAAACTGATAGCAGTTTTTGTTGTTACGAAGAGAGATTGCTGTACCCTTGTACCTACTATTTGTAATTTCATACCATTTGCTAACTACACGTAGAAAATNGGCTGTAGTAAGGGCTTCCTTTGGTAGAAGGTCATTTTGTACTGCAGCTTCAATTCCTGCAGCGGTATTACAACTCATAAGTTCTTGTGCCAATGGAACTCGCATCTTGTCATATTGTCCGGGAGCNAAATGTAGTTNAGTTAATTTTGGCACAAGTTTTAAACCTTTGTTCTTCTGTATGTTTAATAGTTTACTAACATAATTGACATCAACAACTGATGTTGGTAGTTTGTTGGCCGTTGTAGTAGACTCTGATAACACTATCTTGTGGACCAAAAATGAGGATCGTAAATTTTTCAGCAAATGTGGAATATCTGCACATACTTTCAGCTCATCTCCTTCTCTGACAGTATGAGGTACAGAAATTTTCCTAACCTTATTGTGTGCCTGTCTAGGCACACACAAACCTATTTGCTTCCAAAAGCTTTGATTTACACTACCCATATCCGATACAACAGAATGTACACTATACCCAGCTGACTCTATAGCACTAATACCTTCAATTATGAAACTCCACACATCACTGCTGAGAGTGGAATTATCAGTAAAATGATATCCAATTATCTGCTTGTAGTTGGTATTTATTCCCCTCAATATTAATACAAGCAAATGTGTAGCACAGGATCTCCTATTAAGCAGTGTAACTAAGCCAATTACTTGGTTCAATCCGTTTTCAAAATCTACTGACTCCTTTAGTTTCATTTCATCTAAAGAAATTACACATTCTCTCTCAATTTGTGACATTACTGTTGCCTTCACTTTTAAATAGGGTACAATTTCATGTAAAATACCTGGCTTAAATTTAAATCTTCTAAGCGTGCTACAAAGAGATTCATATGAAGGAATAGGATATCCTGATTTTCTCAAAACATTATACGCGCTAATACCACATGCGAAACGAAGTTGGAGGCTCTGTTTCATAGTCTCTTTACTCCACTTTCTAACAAATCTATTCTTAGACTGCAGAAACTCTATTTGATCGGCATTCAAAAATGTTAAATGTTTCCTTAGCCTATAGTGTTTGTTTCTCATTTCTGATAGTTTTTTTCGCAAAGAAAATATCTTCCTTTTGTATGTCACATTATCTTCTAATATCCTACTTCTTGTTTCTTGCCCATCACTGTCACTAGTTTTGTGGTTGATGTAAGAGCCTCCTTCTACTCTTGAGTCGCTGTCACTGTCCACAACTATTGCTTCTTGTGACGAAACCTTGTTTTCTTCTGTGGAGTATATTTTCACGTCACTCATTGGTAATGTGTAATTATGATCATTCAAATAAAATGCATTTTGTTCCACCTGAGGAAAAATAATTATTGTTTATCAGAAATCATAAAGTTTACACCAATCACAACAAAATCAACAAGACAAATGATGTGTCAAAACTTGTAATTCCCATTAATGATTTGGATAAACTAAGAACTTATAAGCATTAAAATGAATAATAAAGCAAACGTGAGTCATTCCATGCCAAATCAACACAGCAAAATGACATTTTCAACCTGACCCTCTCAGATTTAATTGAAATTTTGTGTAACATGAGCTTTGGTTTCAAATACTAGAAATAATTAAACTATTATTATGTTGTTGATTATTTATTTAAACATAATAATACACATATGTGTGTGTCCTTTATTATGAGAAGGCTCCTTTCTACTCGTTTCACGTTAGTGCTAAGACAGGTTTTCTGCCGTGCTACTCCCTTGACGTGTAGGGCACCTGTACAAGCAACGCTCTCCATGATTGGGCCAGATAAATCGTCTTGTAGCTCAGTAACTATTGGGCGTATGAAATTTTGGCAAATAACTTATCTACTCAGTTTCCATTAGGGAATATCGCTATGGTGTTACTTCCCATCTTTTTTGAAACACCCTGTATATGTGTTCATTTTTGCCTAGTTGCTGTATGACAAGGTAATACTGTAGGTACCAGTTTGTACAAGTTCACTGTATTCCATTTTGTTTAAAATTATCTGATGGTGATGCCTTCCAATTTTGTGGATATGTTGAGTAATGTAGATCCTTTCATATATATTTTTTTCAAAAAAATGTAAGGGGGCATGTTTTGAGTAATTTAANGNCNNAGGTCATAGGTTATGAGCTTTGAACCAAAATTAATTAAAATATCTAAGTGTAATATATCATTGGAAAGGACGTTTCATTGGCTTTTAAAAGAGCACACAATGAGCTCTCTAGCTCAATTAGGGCCGATGCCATAACTATTTATAAAGGACACTACATGTCAAAAAGTGCCATTTTTAATGAACTTTATACCCCTGCCCTCTCAAAACTAAAAGATTTAGAAGACTAAAATTTGGCAGGAATACTTATGACTGTGGGGTCTACCGGTTCACCAAATTTCATTGAAATCTGAGAGGGTCGGGTTGTGGGCTGTGTCGATCTGGCATTTCCTTAGCTAATGTACCTGTACACGTCGTTTCCGTTTTGGTGTTATTTTCTTAGGTGGATTTGGAACATTAAACAGTGTACGAACTGCATTCCACTTCAACTTCCTTCTAACATCCAATTGCGTCGAGCTTCAAAACAGATCTCCTCAAAATGAATCTGAATTATGATTTATTTNTTTAAGACTTCAAATGCAACAATAACAATCAATATCTTAAAATCTAATGAACCTAACTGTAACATGTAGACTAAACTTCTCATGTGAAGTTTTCTATGTGGTGTCAATATGTTCAGTCATTATCCAGAATGGTACCTTATTATAACGANTTTTTTATTTTGGGAGTTATCTAAAAAGTAATGTTACAATTAAAAATTATAATAATACATAAAGGATGTAACGCAGCGGAACATAACGACACCTTAAAAATCAAAGTATCAAAAGTAGCGTAACGTANCAATACCTTGGCATTTAAGTTTGTAATGCATCGTAACATAATGATACTTTGAGATTGTATGTGTGTATTGGAGGGTAACATAACATTACATTAAAATTTGAAGTGTGTAGCGAAACAGTGTAGTTAAATTTAAGTTTGGTACCATAACAATATTTTGATATTTAAACTGTATGACGGAAGTAACGTAACACAACACTACATGGAACATAATCGTTTGGTAGGGAGCATAATGTAACAATATTTTAAGAATTAAAGTAGGTAAATATTCATTGAGAATCTATCTGTGTTGAGGATCATGACGATACATTGAGGAATATCCTGTGCCACCGTGACAGTGCAACGTAACGATACCCGGTTGAGAAAGATAATGAATGATTCATTAACAATTTAATTGCGTATTGGGATGACAAATTAAAAATTAAATTTGTACGGAGTGAAACGTAACGATCCCTGATATTAAAGTATCGAACAGGAAGTAAAGAAAGAATGACGTAAGGTGGTTTCTCAATGGTTAGGTGTAGGCAGTGAGGCTCAAATCACATTATGTTGTGTTTTTTTTTGCAGAAAAAAGTTGAAGATGATGTAGCAAAATATCTAGTCATGTCCTGTGTGGTGACGTCATACGCAACACCATAAGAATTTCAAGTACTTTGTGAGGAATTGTACTGTACTTTAGAAAGGCACAATTTATTTTACGTTTTGTCAGAAATAGGTGTAGGCACACACAATGTTTATTAATAAAAAGAAAAGAATCTTCTTACTGTGCACCAGCCGTTTTAGTTAAATTAATATTTCACCCAGATCTTTTTCTCAGCCTTCATCAGAATTTTCAATGATGTGCAGTTAAAATTCTGTTGAAGCCTGAGGGAAATATTTCGGATAAATATTAAACTAAAACGGCTGGTGTACAGTAAGAAGATTCTTTTCTTTTTATTAAACATTAGGCACAATTTAGTTGATATACTGGACAATCCTTCAAGGAGGTGGATTTCAAAAAACCTCACGTTGTTTTAAGAAGAAGGCATATTCTTGTTTATTAGGCCTACCTTTGCAGACAATGCATTGTTATTTAATCTTTTGCTACCTAACAGAGTAACTGATATTGCTGTTCATTTTTTTACTCATCCCTTTCCAAAGTTTCTTTCTGATTTATGAGTCTGATGTCCACTGGTTCTCTTCGTTCACCCATTCCCTCTCCAGCATCAAAATTATAAATGGTGCGTTTGAGATTGGGAGGGAAATGAAATTAGTTTTTTCTATTGAAATTAGAGTATTGACATTGATATCTTTAGTGTTGGGCACGGTGCATAAGTTCATGAAAATATAATGAAAGTTCCGAACCTATCGTTAGATTTTCAAAAAGTTTGCACCAGTTTGTTTCTCGTGATGAGACAAACGAGTACTTTTTTATTTACGAAAATCTGAAGATAGGTTTAGATTTTATCGCAAAAAGATGAACTCTAACCTGGTAAATGTGTCCATTGCCATTTCAACAAAATAGGGAGTTAACAAAACTTTTAGTGAACTTTTGTTTTTGAAATAACTTGTGAAACTTTCGCCATTATGCCCATTCCACATACTTACGCAAGTCCTATGCAACATAACCCATAAGAAAAAGCGGCCATTTTGGCGACGTCACATCCGCTTTTCTTGCAAGTTGAGTTCCGTAACAGTTTCGGAAATTTGTTGCGGAGAGATGGTCATCTCCGATCTATCACGCGGTTACGGAGCCAATCAGAATGTCCCTTTTTGGGTGCTTTTGAAGCTGTAGCTCGTGAGTACCGAGGACTGTTGGAGAGTTATGTTCTAGTGCGCATTCGTTCTACTTTTGTTACAGAGTTCACTTTC
Organism: Machilis hrabei; assembly: GCA_003456935.1. Taxonomy (NCBI): domain Eukaryota; kingdom Metazoa; phylum Arthropoda; class Insecta; order Archaeognatha; family Machilidae; genus Machilis; species Machilis hrabei. The sequence continues at coordinate 11,125 of KZ874827.1, forward strand.
GTTTGTGAGGTCTGTCAGAAAGTCTCCAAGATGGAAGGATCTGTTGTGATGTTTGTCGACTTTGTAAAAGATCACAAGTTGTTATATGACAAAAAGGTGTCCACATTTTCCTTTTCGTCATCATTGACATCTACATTTGAAAGGCACTTTTGTTTTAGTAGTGTTGTGATTGGTTGACCATACGATATATTACATTCTTTGTGGACTCATTCTTCCGTAATTTTTATGTCATCCGTAATCATGTAATCCAAGATGGACGAATTTTCTTCCGTGTTACGTATTGCGTAAGTATGTGGAATGGGCTTAAGATATAACTTTTTCAGCCGTACATTTTTAGCTATAATGCGCATGTTCGTAAATTAAATATTTTAGGCCTAAAAGTTGAAATAAATTATGAACACAAAAATATCTCAAGAACCTAAAGTTATGACAACACACATAATAGCTGAAAGTTTAGGGCTCGACAACAGCTATCTAGCAGCAAAAGTTCAACAAAGTTATCTCGAAAAAAAAAAAGCCGGCCCTGGTAGCCTAGTGGTTAGCCACTCGGCCTTGCACGCTGGAGGTCCCAGGTTCGATTCCTGGCCAGGGCTGGNTTCTGTTCTACATGGTATCATAATTGTACTTCATATTTATTACTATTTTAACATCAACAAAAGCTAAAAAAAATAAAAGAGCAAGCTCCCGGATTCGAACCTCCTATCTAACTGCTTTGCCGCATTACGGGGACGGCGCCTTTGACCACTCGGCCACGCTACTACCGTTTACTACAGGAAATGTTACTCAAATATATACAAAAGGACTATTTTGTAAATGCCTCTACAGCCTATACGGATAGGCATTGGGAAATATGAGTTTCCATTTCGTAAATAGCTCAGTGTCGTCTATCAAAACATATATAATTTATTTCATTTGGCGTGTACCCATTGGAAATGTCGCATTGTAAGTCCTCATGTGTTATTCGACCGAGTTAACTCAACATTGCAATACAAACCATACTTGGTTCCTATTTACAAAATGGAAGTTGAATCTCATATCTTGTAAATTATTGAATTTAAAAAAAGGACATTACATGTATCATATGTCCCCTTCCATGTAATTTAACTTGTAAATGTTGTTTTTTCTATATAAGACATATTTAACACACTATCAGAGGTGAAAGTTTTAAGTGGGCCACCGTGTATAAGAAGTGTGATAAGACATTTTTGGAATGGCCACAACCCACAGGGAAAAACTGGAGTTCACGTTATGATGTTTTGACACAGTGTATGCTATTGGCAGTACAATTTGATGTATATTGCCTATGTTGCATAGTTTTCTATCTTCATTCAAATATGAGTTAGATACCGTTGTCTTAAGATGATTGCATTTTGTTTCACCTTTTGTTATACTGTTTCACAGATCTATAAAATGTTGATAAAACCTTTGGAAGTGAAACAATGAACAAAACACAAACATTTAGGTCCCCCTATGTGGGTTTGAAAATAATAAGTGTAAAGTTAGTTAAACATGCAGAACTTTCGAGACATCATAATAAGTGAACCAATACCCACTCCTCTGGAGCCGGACAACTTCGTGTAGAACACATGACTGACTGTTTCATGACGTGATATGAATTTGTGATTCCAAATTCTTTCAGTGTTACACTCACAAAAAAGCGTGAACTTCAGTTTCATATTTACTGCACCTGTCTGACTATCTTGAGAGGTGAATAGAAGAAGGCATTTTCCATTGCAACAAGTGTCTAATTTTTTTATTTTACCCATACATATGTTACTAACAAGTTTTCTTTGAGCTTCCTGCATAAATTCGCACGGGATTGCTTCTGTTCATTAATCAGGAGATGAAGCATTTTTATGGGGTCAAACAATCGCAATGAACACTGAACACATGTTGAAACAATGGGGCCTAACACGACAGTGAATCAAGATAGGAAACTTAGCGATAAAAATATTTGCTCATCAACTTCCGTTCTNGAGAGGAATGTGTATAAAAACATCACGTCTACAAAGCTCTCCAGTAATTCCAGAAAATGTATGATCACACCTCGTATGTTTATGCTACAGCTACTATTTATTAAATCATTGAAAAGAAAAGCTCATTTGTGCCTTATCAGCTATCCATATATATGATACTCTCATTCATGGAGTACAAAATTCTGACATATTAATCTAGTTTGCTATTCAGTAATTAGCTGATATCAGATACCGCTACAACTGGAACCAAGTCTTGATTTTGCTTTGAGTATCCTTTCAGGCTTGAATGCATATTTTACAAGATTTAGAAATGTTTTAAATAAATCCATCTTGCGTTCGTTTCTTTGACTTGGATCTTGGAGCATTAGTTATGTGGTTCCAGAAAACGTCCTTTAACTGTCAGACCTGTTTCAACAGCTATGAAAGGGTCATGAGCTTTTCTTAGGGACACCTACCTTCAAAGTGTTGCATAAATGTTTAAATCATACATTATTTCTGATGTGTGTAACAGTTGAATACATTTACTAACAAGGGGAGGATCAGATATTTGCTAAACCGACAAAAACAAGGTAGGATGATAGAACGGCGCAAACAAAAAGACACATGTTTCATTGAATGAACCTCCATTCTCGAAATTTTAGGATCCAAAAGGTCATGAGGCCAAGAGAAGTGAAATCAATTCGAGGCATTCTCAGAATGATCTCTAATCTGGCAGTTTAGAGTGATTGTTAAAATACTCTGCTCCTGAGCAGACAACCAATGTAGATCCTTCAATGATTCATTTTTTTACATTATTGTACTTATAGGCCTAATGATCCTTTTTCATAAAAGTTAGATTTACTTTTGAAAAATGAAGAAACAAACATATAATACCTTTCAAATTAATAATGCATCTTTGCTGAATTTGATTGTATTAAATTAATTATTAGGAGGCCTACGTGATGCATTTTATTGTAATTAAGTTACATTCATATAGGTGGAGTAATTGTAAAGGGTGGATATTCAGATTGGGGTAATGATGTACTGGGACTGCATTCATTTTTTGGATCCAAATGACGAGAATGAACCGTTCCTTCACTTTTGCGTGTTTTCATTCAAAGAGGGTCACTTGGTTCGCGACGCCCTTGTTTTTTTTATTATGGTGCGTGAAGAATCATGTTCATTAGGCTCCGAACTTTCTGGTGGGGCTTGGTGATCCAAGAAAACTCGGTTGAAAAGTGCATATAAATAAGATGGCATATGGAAGAGAAACCACTAGATTTAAGTGTTGTTATTAAGATTACCTAAAAATAAACAACATTACTCAAAGTTTGTACTTCTTCAAGAGAGCATGAAGAGAATGATAAGTATAGCTTCTTATACTTTTTACTAACAAAATATATACATACAATACAAAACCAGTATTTGGCGTCCTCGTATCCGCCATGATCAATATGTTCAGTTTGACTCTGTTCCTTTTTTTATTCCTTGAATGGAGAAGTGCGCCCAGAACGATCCATGTTAACCATGACGTAATTTTCGAGCTCGAATCCCTGATTATTTTTGCTTATTTCCAATGCTCCCTTGGACTAACAATATTTGCTAGGATGTTATGACTTTCAAAATAAATATTTTTAGATTAAATTATGGATCATATGATCTAACATAAATAGCTGGTTGAATTGAATTATTTTAAATAACGATTGCAGTGACTTGAAAGTGATTATCTTCAGTTAAACATTTTGTTACTTCAAACTGAATATCCACCCTAGTGTAGGTATTCAGTTTGTCAAGCACTTTTGTATTTGGAGTAATGGGTAATTTATTAGGATATAATCAGTTTGAAAGTAGGGTGCTCCGTGGCTCAGGCGGCTCAGCATTAGTTTACGGAGCGGGAGACCTGGTTCGATCCCCACTGAAACTCAAAAGGTTTTCAAAGGAAAATGTTTCACTGCCCCAGGCCCCCAAGACTATAACATCAATGGTAGAGACAGACCTTGCGATAGGCCGGCTATAGAGAGAACCCACACATCACACACACACCTATGGTATGATTCAAGTGAAAGGCCATTACCTAGGTAAAAAGCAGACCCTAAAGAATGGGAAAAAGCTAGGAAAAAAATAATAATAATCAGTTTGAAAGTAAATACATCACTCATTCCCTATAGAAACTAAAAAGGTGAGCTGGTTCATTTTAATTAGCTATTGGAAAGGCCTACGATGCTTTGGAAGTAATAATATGCCATTACTTATTGTGTTCAGTTAGCATAAGCTATAATAGCTTATGCTAACAATATTTACCATTATAAACTTTTATTGTGGTACCAACAGGTAGCAATCTAGTATAGGGTATTACTTAAAATGTGGATTAATATATATTTATTTTTGCAGCCAGTATTGTATTTTCACTTTAAAATTACATGCTAAAATTAAGTAATTATTTACCTTAACACTGGAAGCCATGTCTTACCGTTGGAAAAGAAGAACAAAACTGTAGTTAAACTATGAATTGTTAACAGCTGTCACAAAGCACTCCATTCAATCAATGTGGCGAAACCAGTAGGCCCTAGGTATGACGATGAAGTTTCAATGTATTTGAAAAGTTTAATCTACAAATAAATCAGAATTTGTAAATGACGCCAGAGACATTTCTTGAATGAGCTCAGCATTACCCGCGTCTATCTGGATTTTTTGCTATGAAATGACCTGGCTCTAATTATTATCACAAATGGCTATATTCTACTTTTGTTGCAAGATTTTTTGTTGTCGTATAGAATGTTAATTGTAGGTGTAGTGAATTATTGGAATTTGATTTTTCCACATATTGCAGCCCAGAAAGTGTGTCCTAAGACTCACCTCATGGTCAGATCACACAAGATCTGGTTCCATGGTGTGAATGATGCGAGTAACATAACTTATGTAAGTTGACCTTATAATATTTGAGGGTATGGCCAATACAGGGCATCCTCCATGTACACAAAAAAATTTGATAGATTGTTCTTGTTACCTGTAATAATAACCGTATGAAAACATGCTAGAAAGCAGAAGTATTGAACCGATTTATATTCAAAACCAAACTAGTATTACAATATATTTGAAAACCTATTACTTTGGATACTTAAGTGTCAGTTCTTAAGAAAGTCAACCAAGAAATATCATAATAAGTGATCATGTTTTCATTGATAACAAATTGTCTCTTTCATTGTTATTGATTTGACACCAATAAAATACATCTTGCATTACTACAAATTGAAATGCCACACTATTTCTTTGTTGTCAGAATTTGATTGTTTTGTCTGACAGAGTTCTTCACAGCCTGATTATATGCACTTAGGAGAAGTGCTCTCTCGGTCATTGAGGTCTCTTTCGAGGTAGAGCTCGATGTATCTGGTTCTGGAGATCAGTCAAGAGTTGTAGTTTCAGGTCTGTTTGTGAGGAGTGTTGTACCAAACTGCAACATGATGTATGGCATTGGTATTAGTGTTTCGACCAGTGAAACAAAAGATCATTAGTTCGCAACACACTCAAGACTTCGATGTATATGGCCCGTTCTTCTTTTCTGGTAGACCAGTTTTTAGATCTCTGATTTAAGTAACTGATAGGCTAAGTAGTAAACTGATTATCCGTTAAAAAGAAGCTCTCCAGTTCAAACCCAGTTCTAGCTCCGATTAAAGAGGGTTATCATTTGCATCTGCCTGTGAACAACTTAGGGTAATTTGACACATCTGCTGGGAGGAACATTAAAAGTGGGGTCTCACTGAAAAGTGTTTGATCTAAAAGTACCCACTACTGGCTGTGTCAAGTGACTGCCAAATGTAATAATCCTGAAGTGTGATTGCNTCGCAGATGGGGTTTCCATTAGACCATCAAAGTAAGAACCATTAGAACATCAGAGGAAGAATCATGGGACCATAAAAAAATGAATAGCTTATATCATGCTCTTAAGAAAAGAATTGTATTCGATTGGATCTTTACATTTTGTAAAATTTCAATTGAATCAAAATTTTATCCTACCTTTTTAAAACACTGTTACCTTTGAATGTACCTAAATGAATCGATATGTAAAATCTCTTTCTGTGATGTATTTTAAGAATAATTCGATCAAAATGGATCTTTACATTAGCATTTACAAAGGACTTGAAAAGATCTAAACCTACCTGCAAATCGTACAAAAAGGATCAGATACAAACATTTATTTATTAGTATTTTTGAAATCAACAAAATTGAACTTTTACGGACTCCAGAGTACAGTAAGATAAACTTTGTCATTGCTTTATTGAAACATTTCATATCTCAAATGGTTTGTAATGGAAAGAATACTTTAAATCACTTTTCAAAATTTGGATCAAAGTGAAACATTTCTTTTAAAGTATTAATTTTAACAATGATCAAAATGGAACTTCCTGTTAAAAAGGACTGCATAAGAACAGATATTTTGTGAGTACTCGCTGAAATGAATAAGATCTCCATTGGTCTCTTTTTAAAATAATTTGGAGTTTATTAGTTATTTCTTAAAATGGAATGAATTATTTGTTTCTACTTAAAATGAATCGGATTGAATTAGATCTTTTATATTTGTTTCATGAAAATAATCTTAAATTTTTTTATTATTCCTTAAAGCAGGAACAGGCTTTTCATAATAATTTGTACAAGCAATGAGTGTACTTTTTATTTTAACAAATCATTAAAAAGTATTGGTTACTTTTGGGCAATTGTCATGTATGCCCTTAGATGCTGTGGAAAGTATAGTGATGTTAATACTGTTTTCTAGATAGTGAGGAAACCTTAATTTCTTTTAATTTAGGTTCTAGTATTTTCAAGAAATTGTGGCAAACTATTTAGTTTAGACAATTAGTATTTTTTAGAACCGAATATTATATATCCAAGTTTTCATTAAAATAAAAAAAAATATACTTTTGTTTTGACTACTTTTCATAGCTGTACGAACTGTTAATGTGATTGGATACAGGAGTTTTTAGATGTCAAATATGGCGAAAATACCCGTTTGTCTTATTGATACAGATAAACTTTTACAATGTAATTTTATTTAAGGAAGTAGTCTGAATCTTTATTTTGTTGTATTTCTTAAAATAAAATACACTTTAATCCCAATTTGNATAAATTTAAGGTCAATTGACCTAATTAACACGACACCTCATTAAATCGACTGAGATTCACAAATACACCTGAACAGGCCGACAAGATCATTCACACACACACGTACTACTGTTTGGTAATACCAATGACGTCACGGCCGCCATTTTGGATTATCCCCACACATAGTTCTCTAATTTGTTAGTTAAATAAATTTCGTATTTTAACTTTTGAGGTTTTGTCTCACACTTTTGTTTTCGTTATTTTTTTTTTTTTTACAGATAATGTTGGGTATTTGTCACAAACGTCACATTGCAAGCATTGAATGTGGGATGGAATTCTAACAAGGCATTGCTTACACTGTTCATACCTCTGCTTATTTCAGAGAAGAAGAAGTTTGAGACAAAAATTAATTCTTTCAGTCCTTCCATATTCAGTTAAATGTAATAAACAAACTGTAGCACACACAAAAAAGAAACTTTAAAATCTACATATAATAAATGAAAATGGAAGAGCCACTTGTTGAGCTGATACCCACACATGTTTCCGTAAAATTAGAAAATGTGAATATCCAGTACAAAATGAAACGAAAGGCAAACTCACTAAGCAGTCCAACAATTGTACACCTGAGAATGGTAATCTTTGTGTTTACAAATACATTGGAGAGCCACAGAATATTTGGAAAATTAAAACAGACAATGATGAAAGTTACAGCTGCTGGGAGCCAAGCAGTAATACTAGCATTGAGAATGATAATGGCTATGAAGACTTTGAACTTAAAGAACAGAGACAAGGTAAGTGGATTACAATTTCTTACTTTATTTGTTCATATTTTGAATTTTGAACATCATCTAGAGTTAATAGCAAAATGACCCTTATGGTGTCGCAGCACTACGTCTAGTGTTATAATCTCAACAAATAACATTCATTACTTCAATGTAAAGACTGAACATTGTCTAACAATGAAGAAAGAAAATAAGAAGTCACTTTTAAATTACATACCACTTTTATTTAATATTATAATTATCTTGTAAAGATTTATCTGGTTGCTAGTTAAACAAGAAACTGATCAAACAACAGATGCTTGAATTGACCCTTTTTCTTTATTATAGTATAAATAAGTGGAATGCATAGAGTATCTAGGTGGTAGAATTCAGTGGCAATTACACCAAAAGCTGAAAATTGTGTTTTATTTTTTGGTTACATTAAAAAAATCTAAATTTTAGAAGAAAATTGAACATTACTAATTACTTCAGTTAGGTTTCAGTTTAATTTAAAAGTTCAGTTGGTGCTAAATTCCTTCATGCTATAGCAAAAGATTTTACAATTTAAAGAACTATTTAATCACCATGTGGTTCTGTATAAGAAGAGCTTGTTATAGTTGTTCCTGTATTACATTACTTGTGTGACAAAATTGGGTTCTATTGATTCTGACAAAATCTGTCGGGCAAAAGACTGGGACTACACTATTTATTTTATAGGGGGCGTTTTTACAGGAAGACTAGAACACTTTGTTTCCAGTTATACCGACTGTACTTGTCCAGTTTAGCAGGATGAACAGGAAGCGACTGCAAGTTGCTGTCCTGAAATGGGAAGACGGCACAACTGCATATAGGAACAAGAACACTTTTAGTTTAGTCATAGTGCGGTTGTGTAACCTTTCGTTTGGTCGTTTTTTCTTTGTTTGAGTGTGCCATAATGAAATGCTCTGCTTATTAAAATGAGGTCCAAAATGTTGAGCAATTCACCCAAGGACTTAATGGACACTCCGGAATTACACAGTCACTTATTTTCTTCTGTTATAATGGAATTAAAAAAATATTTTGCTAGACTCATGATCGACATGAACAGGGTGTACCCAGTACTTTCTGATCAGTGGCTCTGTAAGCAGACCACAATCTTCAAGGACCAAAACCAATTTAACTTTATATAACTTTGCAAAATGCAAATGTATATTTGTAACTCTGTGTTTTCATTCCGTTTTGAATGAAAACTTCTCAATTTGAGACTTACATCTTCAAAATCAACTCACGTAGGAGCTTATTGTGTTGTCACAGAGGTAAAAATACATCAGCAAATTATAAAGAATCAGTCCTAGTATCTTATGAAACATCGCTTACATGTATCACTAAAAAGTGCAACACTTGAAATTAACATCTTATTTATTAAATAGAAGTGTTTTTTACCCCTTACCTTTACACCTGTTAGGTAACACTAGACAATTTATTCAGTGGAATTCAAGTTAACAATCCATAACATATTCTTTTACCATCGATAGTATAATTACAGGGTAACTTTACCATTGTGGTTTCATATACAGGGTGGCCCACTTAAAACTTTCACCTCCGATAGTGTGTTAAATATTTCTGATATTGGAAAAACAACATTTACAAGTTAAATTACATGGAAGGGGACATATGATACATGTAGTGTCCTTTTTCTTAATTCAATGATTTACAANTACAATGTAATTTTATTTAAGGAAGTAGTCTGAATCTTTATTTTGTTGTATTTCTTAAAATAAAATACACTTTAATCCCAATTTGGCTCTGACCAGTCTGGCGAATGGCTAGCATACCAAACTCTAGATTGGGAAGTTGTGCGTTCGAATCTCGCGTAAGGCGTGGTTGTTTGTACTGATCCATTCATCTTCATTAATGATGCATAAGTGATAGTATGTGGAATACTACATATCATCATCTGATTTGGCTACCGTGTGTAACTCCACAATAATAAATTGGTGTGTGTTGAAGGCCTGATGACCATTAATGATTCACAGTAAGTTGGAATTTAGGTGTAAGGAGTTCTAACTGTCCTACACTCATTCATTGTTATAAATGCTCGTGTGAATTTCATTTAGTAATTGCCTGTTAGTTCAGCATCTTTTCACAGGCAGATATAAAGTAGGCTACTTACCTTTCATTTCTGAACTAAATTCACTGCACCTTGTCATGTCAGGGTCTTGTAAAACTGAACTGTAATAGCGTGAATCTAGCATAATTAGCTAATACAATCTACGTTACACGTTGTATGTGCAGCACACTTGGAGACACCTTCTTTTAACAAAAGCCGGGAACCGAGAGGGTGATCGAGAGCATTGTATCCATCTCTATCTCTGTAAGCTGTGTTTTGTCATTTCATCAGTATTCTCGTCCGCTGCTGCTTGGCGAAATACTAGCGTATTTCAAAAATGGGTATTTTACCTCTTATATGTTAGGGCTATAACAGTTATAATATGTAATGTACTTCTTTAAATTATTTATTTATATGCTCTATTATATTGTAAACCTACTCACAAATTTTCTATTAGATGTTTGTTCGAAAATATACCCAAGTCCGCTGTGGAAATGTAACATCCTATGTCTTGTAGTTTCCAAATTGTAGACAACTCTAGCAAACACAGCTTACATCAAAACTGCAAAAATTAAATAGTAAATAATGTGGCGCGTTTGCAATCTAATGTTGCTCGTCGGCACTCTCTGGTGACTTCAAGGTGTATGAGACCCATTGAATGGCAAAATAATAATTAATCTCTTAAATGGTTGGTACCCACTTCTACTTTTTTCGTTAGTACAAAATTTAACTAGAGGACTTAATCAGATAATTCACTTTTAGAGGCAAGACGCTTGCCCTAATACCCCAAAAGTACATTTAAGGGTGCAGGGTTGGTCATTAGACAAGTGCAAAACTTGGCTGTGTTGAACCGCAGATAAGGCCAATATTAGTGAGATAAGGTACATAGCATCTTTGAACTTAAATATATATATTCATAAAAGGTGGATGTTCACATTTTCTAAATCACTAAAACTATTTTGGGTAGAGTGATTTGAAAGCAGATTTTTTGTGGTATAGTTGTTTGAGTACATAAGTGAAGAGCTGTTTTATAATGTGAACATGACACAATATCAGAAACTTGAAATAGAATCTCCTTAAAAAAATTTCTATGCGCTTTAAATATTTAGCTTCTAGTACAACATGCAAATTATCCAAGAATTTGTATAT
>KZ874828.1:4224-14552 GCA_003456935.1 Machilis hrabei
AAAAAAAAACTTCATTGCAGCTTCTGTGAATGTGCAGAACTAGCAATCACTCAGGATCTACTGGGACCGGTTTCGGACCTAATTATAAGGCAAGTTTTCTGTCTAAACAGCTTGCTTACCTGTTCTATAAATCGGTTTAATTTGTATTAAGCTTTACAACTAGGTAGTTTATGTTGCACAGAAAGCGTTCACTTATTGTTTGGAGCAACCCTCTTGACATTGCATGTTGTGGTGCCTCGTGCACCCCCTGCCAAGTACCTTACCTTGCAGGGTATGATGTAGATGAGGTCTTGTGCACTGTAGAAATGATCTTGGTAATAACAGTCCATGTTAAAACACAAATCAGCCAAGAAAAATGCTATGTTTTTGGTGACTTTCATAAAAATATTGCTGTGTTTGGGTACCCTAGTATTTTGTGTATTATCAAAACTTTTAACTAATTAGTTGTTATTGAGAGAGAAATATGGTGTAAATGTAGTGATTATTGTTGTATTTTGCTCTGCAGAATAGGCTTTATTAAGTCATCAAATACAATATTTGTACACTGGACCAAGTCATTAATAGGCTAAATTACAATTCCATTTCACACATTCTGTACTCAAGCTATTCCACGAAGATGTTTGTGCAAGTTTGGCCCAATGCAGAAAAGAAGTGAAATACAAAAAGTAGACAATATAAAGAAAAAACAGAAAGAAAGGTGCTAAAAACAATATAGGCCTAAGCTGCCTAACCATAAATTGTCCAATACAATCCTATAGGGAATACAAGGTCACAAAGCGTGAGGCAAAGCACCTCATGATTTCAAATGATTTGTATATAGGCCTATTCTCTGTAACAGATTGCAATGCTAGTATGGTAGATCGGTTACGTGGAAAACTAAATTGTGCATCAGAGAAAACATGATTGGTCTCAAAGTAATGATCAATGTATCGGTCATTATAGGCTTTCTTAGCATGAATAATAGTACCCTAGTGCGATATTGGTTTTTATATGTTGTGTAGGTATAATATTTTATGTTCCAACCATGTCCATATTTAGGCCTATGTCATAGGAACTACAGGCTAGAATGTAGCTTCTGTATTCAGTAAAGGACTTATTTGAACCATTTACAATTATACCAATTGGATATGTCTATGTGTGTTGTATTTCTAATGGATTATAGCTACTACAGTTTACAGCTTAAAGAGTAGGCTTATTGAATGGCATTGCATCACTCTTCCCATCTGATTCAAAGTAGTGTACCGGTAGCCTAACTAATATCCAAGTATGGTGCACAATTTGTTTAATTGTCCTATATATTGTTATTCATTACTTCCTCTTCATTGTTGTGTTGTGTACAAAATTTTGTAATTTACAGAAATACTAAGAACCCTGCTTTAAATATTAAGCTATTGAACTGTAGAAAAAGATTGTCCTCTGCCTGAAACAATAGGCCTACATAAGAGGATTTAAACCCCCAAGGCTGATTCCTAGCCCTGAATATAAAGGATTTTCCTATTCATCTTCTTGTGCAGCACTCCATATTAATATGTGTTTGCAGTCATTTTCTGGGAGGAATGTCAAAAGTGGGGTCCTATTGATAAGTGTTGAGCTAAAAGAACCCACCACTAGCTATGTGTTGATTGAATCAATTCAATCATCCTTAAGCATCATTGAGATGTTGANGTAGTCTCCAGTAGACCATTGCAGTCAGAATCATGGGATAAAAACTAAAATAATCTGCTGAAGAGAATCATTCAAGCTACATACATTTCTGTTTGAACAGTTCCGTGTGTAATCAGGTTCAGTACAACTTGAAGATTTAAAACAAAAATGCAATTTCTTAAAAGAATACATGTGTACATTTTTATTTAGTGTTAGGAATAAGTTGCCTTCAGGTACATTTAAATGAACTGCTGTTTCTGTATATTTGCATTAGGTTGTTGTGTAGGTAGGTATTGTGTAATTAGCAAGTGTACTAAACTTGTTTTGAGATATGATTCATGTTTATGAATAAAGGAATGAGCTTTGTTGACTAGCCTAAACTATGCAAAGGTTCAAGGTAGGCTAAAGTTTCAATGAATAATAAGTTTATTTGTTGTACCGGTAGTTGTTTTTTGCATCTTAGCTTATTTATGGGATTGTTGGCATTGTAGAGGAGTTATGTTAAGAGTAAGCAGGCTATGTATGTAGGCTGTTGAGCTAAAATCACACATTAGACAGACACACAATTTAAGTTAGAAAGAGAACATGCTTCCTCCTAGACTAGTACATTATACTGATTGACGAACAAGTATAGGCTGAACAATAATAAAATGTGGATACAAAATGGAACAGATTTAAATGCATTTAGGTGTAAAGTTGCATAGTATTTTGAATCTTTGAGTATGTAGGATGACAAAACAGTTGGCATGGCTACCATATTCCAACATATTTTAGTTATTTCTTACCGGTACTTTATTACTCGTGAACATTGTTCAACANGGCCAGATATAAAATAATTATTTCAGCAGGAAATTGCAAGGTCTTTCCACTGTTCCCAACCATTGTTGGATGTTTACCGACTGATACTGTGCTTAATTTCGAATCTGGTAGTGAAGAAAAGTGATTGTTGTGTAAAATTCATGATCATGGTTTCATGTGATAGAATGAGTAGAAATACACTGTATAATGTTGGATCTTAGAGTGAATCCACTTTCATTGAATTATACCTTATATCAGGTNCTTGCTAGGACTATTAAAGAAATGGAACGTGTAGAGCCGCTAGAGTACCACTAAATAAGTAGAAAAAGATTAAAACCGTGGACCCAGCTGGCATCATTGTAGGGATTCAAGCTTAAAAGAGGTTAGGCCCTAAATAAAACATCAAGTTTGACGAACTATTTTTTGTGTAAAGCAACTCGCTATATAACTTACATAGTGGCCAAAGGTGAATGTAGATCTAGGAAGAAAGCAAGTGTTTATGAGCCTTTGGTGTGAAGGTTTGAAAATTGTACTTTCAGGAAAAACAGGTGATGGTAAGGAGTTCCAGAGTTTGGAAACTCTGGGAGAAAATGTAGAACTTGAGTGGCTTGTGGGTCATTCTGTGGATAAAAAGCTTGACCATGAATCACTTTCCTTAGTAGTGTGATCATGGGTAGCACCAGGAGGAACCAAGGATGTGAGTTCAGTAGAGCAGTGAACAGCAAAACTACTGTAAAATAGACAAAGGTCAGAGATTGCACGACGATGTGAGACAAGGTGTAAAGACCTATAGTAAGGGATGGGTCATTTAAACGAAAAGCTAGCGTTTCTTAGGAGTGAGGAATGAGGATTTTTCACCTCGTCGGACTTTGTAAACAAATTACGAACAGTTGGGTGTTCGTGTGTAGAGATTTAATTCGCAGTGGCACAATTAACGAATTAAAAGATATGTTGACATTATGAAAGCTTAGTATAGCTTAATTTGTAATAGTAATTGAATTAGACATGAATTCCTGATAAGTTCAATTATTGCAACATTATGATTTTGAATATTTTCTGATAACTTGTGTTGATTGCACTCATGATACAGGAGTTGGAAAGTTGGAACTGTTTGTACAACCTCGTTGGGTAGTAAATGTGTTTTTTCTTTATACTACAAAAGCTAGGTGTATGAAAAAGTGAATGTGTAGGTTTCATAACTGCCGAGGACACGTGATTCTAGATTGCTTTGCATGATGATGGGGTTTAGTAGATGTTATAATCATGGGTGTGTGCGCGGTCAAGGGTAGCATGGTACCCACCTTATAGGTACGTAAATGTTGTGTTATATGCTTCTCTTTAATGGGCTAATTATTCGGGTAATACAGTTTCACGTACTCCTGCACCTTCGGTGTATGTTTCTATTGTCATTAATCCTAATAAGTGTAAATGGCCTGTTTTGGTAAAAAGTAATAGTAGCAGTAGCTGTTTTGGTGAAAAAAAATAGTTCACTAACTGCGGGAAGGGAACAAACAGTAAGCTTACTTGGTACACCTTGACCTGATCCTGTGCACCCTTGTAGATTGTGATTATAAATTAATACGAAAGCAATTAGGGTTCACAGAACCTTATTAGTTATTACATATGAATTATGTGATGGCAGTAATTGTATGGAGAGAAAAAACAAGTAGGTTCATATCTAGGACAACAAAATTAAAAAGGTTTAGTGCAGTCTCGCTGGGAGGATGNCGCCGTTCTGTCTGCTGTCTCGGATCAACGCAGCGCCGTGAGGCAAGAACTTTCGGTAATCCNGTTATGCTAGATCGCTGTAATAGTTTGGACTTGGAGCGTTTTGCACGGGGGTTGTTAGAAATGTTAGCAATACTCGTGAAACTGTGAAAGTCACTTCAGCATGTAATTTACAGAACACGCCCGTCGAAGGGACAAAGGCGAGAGCATTAAATTGTTTTATAGACGAAGGCATCGAAATGTCTTGTTCTTGTAAGCATAGTGTTTGGTACAACATAGAGGAAACACTTAGGGCTGCAGGAAAGGAATTCGTTCTTACATATTAGCATATAGGCCTACTATCTATACTCAATGATATTAGTTTGTTGCACAGAAGTGGTTAGGAAGGGAGAACATAGCTGTCGATTTACTTTCCCTATTTACTGAAACTGTATTTTCGGTGTTTTGGAATACTGGTGCATTTGTTAAGTGTTGTCGAAATTGTGGGAACATCAGTGTGATAGTCAGCTGTGTGATGAAGGAATGTCTTATTACCGGTATTTGGGGTTTAAGACAAAATCGTTCTTTAGTATTCGTTCGTTTGGAACTTAGCTATTTAGGAATGAACTGTTTCGTAGGCTATCTGCTGTCGAGTATACCTTTCGAATATTTCAGGCCGTAGATAGCCTACTCGTTTTTGCACATNTACATGAAATAATCCAAGGTCGATCTTCCTAATTGGGAAATGCTTCCTGTATTTTTTCGCAAATCTGCATAAGATAAACGACGCCGTTTCCTGTTTTGTCGCCAACGAGTATGTCGTCAATTCTTAAAATGGAACTAACTCATGCTGCTGGTGGCCTCGACTCGCCTTGAGGTATTCTTGTTTTAACATAGCAAGCAAGCAAGCCATTCACGTGATATGGTAGTGTTGTATATAGGAAAGGCCCTCTTCCTTCGCCAAACTCCTCTCTCAGCTGTTGGAGGAGTTGCAGTGTTGCCGATTTCGGCGGACGAGTTAGATTAAATATTGCTGACCTACTTCAGCCAGACGAGATTGGTGCGAAAAGGGGCAAAGTTCCCATACTTATGCGGATATACTGTCTGTCTCAGTCCGACTTGTTACATCATCTTTTTTGTTTTAATTGAAGNGATTCGCGTGTGTAAAATGAGCGTGATAAAAATAGTTCATTTGTTGTTAATTGTTTGCTAAAACTAGTAGNCTAGACGAGGATATGTGATAACAGTTTTTACGGTTGTAATTAAATAACTTAAATCAGATCTGTTGTAANACAATATTCGATCCCGTCTGCGATGGGTCTTTGATCAAATGAAAAGCGCGTATTTATTATTTAGTCTAGAACAGGGATGGCTAATTGGCGGCCCGCGGAGCCATTTTCTGTAGCCCTAGGCAAGATTAGGAAAATTTAAATGTTTAGTTTCAAAATAAAAAAAAAATCCTGAAAACCAAGAAATACAGTACCAGCATCGATTCTGTCGTATCCAAACGAAGCGTAGCGCGAAATTTTGTTTCGCTTAAAACGCAAATTTTCGTTCACTTACCAAGCTACGAAAAATTAAATTCGTAGCTTGGTAAGTGAACGAAAATTTGCGTTTTAAGCGAAACGAAATTTCGCGCTACGCTTCGTTTGGATACAGTACCAGCATCGATTTTGTCATATCCAAACGCAGCGTAGCGCAAATTTCGTATCGCTTAAAACGCAAATTTTCGTTCACTTACCAAGCTACGAAAAATTACATTCGCACTTACGTCTTTCAGGCGAAGCCTGAAAGACGTAGCGAATGTAACTTTTCGTAGCTTGGTAAGTGAACGCAAATTTGCGTTTTAAGCGATACGAAATTTGCGCTACGCTGCGTTTGGATATGACAAAATCGATGCTGGTACTGTATGACAGAATCGATGCTGGTAATGTACTGTCTTTGGATAACAAAATACAGTGGGCAGCCCGCGACAAAAACAAACTTCATATATTGGCCCACCGATATAAAGAAGTTGGCCATCCCTGGTCTAGAAGATTGACTTAATTTTTAGAGGTGCATTCCCATGTGTGTGAACAGCATTACAGAAAAGGACGAATTTGTACCTTATAAACGGTTGGTTTTATGTTGAATTGCTGGTGTGTATTTCCGTAGCTAAAATAATAATAATTAAAAAAAAAAAACATTTACAGAGCAAAGAATTCAACAATAGTACGCTTCTTATCTGTGAATGTACGTACTTGCTTTTCTGTACGATGAAAACTGTCAGCCTGAAACGTTATCATGCAATAAGGGGTAAAGCGTTCTTTGTTCGGTATTGTCNAAATGTGGCAACGTCGCGAGTGTTCACACGTGCTGGCGTGTGTATGTTGTGCGTAGTCCTTGACGAAGTCAGGACGCATTGCACAGTGTTGCCAGCGAGTGAAAAAACGTGGACACTAATATAGTACACAGTATAGGAAATTAGCAACACGTGCAGATTTTCAATGTGAAGCTTTTGTATACTATCATAATAAGCAAATGTTAAAGTGTATTTGGTGGTAGGAGCGTATTTACGGGTATGTAAACAATGGAATCTGACAACGTCGCAAACAACTGGCTCACGCGTAAACCTCGCCTTCATATCGTCTATTTGAACGCTTCCCGTCCTGGTCCTGTTTCGAAGGATAGCAAGCAACGCAACAACTTGTCGTTTGTTTGTTTTTTGTGGCCCAATTCGTTCGCAGTTTCGTTTTCGTACAACACGACTTGAATGTTAAATAGATACTTTGTTCCCGAATGGTACATGGAGGACTGGATCAATAGGAAAAGTATTGGTAGCTTTTTGTGAACATGGTTGTCTGATCAGCTGGTGAAGGACATCGGGACGAATTGAATTGTTTTCTTTGTCAGGTGTGGCAAGTAGAGGGCTTTTTTTGTAGGATGTTTCCCTGTTCCACACCATGATGATGTCGCTTGATGCACTTTTTCGTATGTTAGTCGCGAGAATTGTTTAAGAAAAATGGTGTATGAAATTTGTATTATAGGCTATATAATTTTAAGAAAGAAAGATTCATGACTACCAGTCAGTCACAAACGACTGGCTCGCTAAATAGCAAGCAGATGTGCGCCGCTTTGATTGACGTTTTGTTTTTTGGGTAAAGATTCTCATTCGAATTGCCTTCACACAACTATCTGGTAAATGTTATCGTGGTAGTAAGAGGTAGGCGTAAAAGTCTTGTCTACTTTATTTCGTATTAAATAATTGTTTTTCCTGAGTAACACTTCTGGCTGTCAAGTGATACATACGTTGATTTTAGTGATCGTTTGGCCCATGAATTTACGGTGTGTGGATTAGGAATGGGCCCTGTTAAATTCCTTTAATAAGTGTGTCATCATTATGTTATGCNAACTACGTATTCGACTAATTTTCGTTGGCCTTTCGTAAGTTGCGAATTGATTGCTGTTGTTACGCATAATGGCAGGCAGTCTATTGCGTTATTGCTCTTACTGCACAGTAGGCCTATATGTACACATACACACATCTTATTAAACTGGTTCCAGTTTTCTAGTGGATGGAAGGGACTCGGTGTAGTATTGCAGAGAAAAAACATTAATTCTTCAGCGAAAGTGGAGCTAGGTAGAAAAGTTAGCAAGCAGTCTTTTTATTGGCCACTTTGTGAGAAGCCAACACCTTAACACAAAATACGTTGCAGTAGGTATAAGTCAAGGCTGAAGGTGAGAGTGGCTTGGCAGGTTTGTTTATACGGCTGAATGTTTTGAAATGCTAGCAAGGTAGGGCAGTCATGCGAAACAGCTATCATGGCGCTTGTTTTGCTTCAGTGTGACATAGTGAGAATTAGGGAGCAACTTAATTGGTATGCACTTTTTAATTTTATTTTAAGCACGATCATACGACTACTCTAA
Source organism: Machilis hrabei (assembly GCA_003456935.1). Lineage (NCBI taxonomy): Eukaryota > Metazoa > Arthropoda > Insecta > Archaeognatha > Machilidae > Machilis > Machilis hrabei. Next base: position 12,280 of record KZ874828.1, read on the forward strand.
CCATCCTCCTTCATTTGATGTTAGATCAAGATGTTGTGGATTGGATTTCGAACTAGGATTGGGCTACTCTCATTAATGACCAAAAAGGTGTCGTAAAATAATATTGAATCATAGTTAAAGCTGCAGTCTAAACATGTTTGTGTGTTTGTCTTAGCCAGGCCGCACTCCGAACTGACGAACGTCAGCTGACGTTTGCAAGCTCTAGCAAAATTACAAATGTTAGATCTGGCAAAACAGCCACAGCACATCTGTCTTGCATTTTGTCGGTTCATGAGTTGTCGATGGGGCTATGGGAAGTATTTGGAAAATGACTGAAAATACAATAATCTCATATTGTTTTTAGTATGGCTTGATATTTTGGTTTTTCATTCCTGGATACATTATACATACGCACACAAGTGTCAACAAATGCAAAACTCAATACGCATTGTACCTTCATGTGCTAGCGTATGCGTAGTACCGTCTGCCCATCTGACATTCTGACAAAAAGCTCGTTACCTTCACCTACTTCCAACATGTTGGTTTGTTAGAACCAGCAAACTGACAAATGTTAGAGACTGACATTTGTCAGTTTAGTGTGCATTATTTAATATTTGCTACTGAAAATACGCGGGGTTGTATATTTAATTAGGATTATGTTTTATCTTTACAAGTCTTGTTTTAGGGCCTATATTTTTATTTAAATATCCTTCTATAGATCATACATAATATAAAAAAATCGTAGGGGTAACGGGGAAAATGGTGTAACAGGGAATACAGTAGTATTGACAATCACGGGAGTAATTGCTAATGGCTTAAAAATGCCTTTTGTTAGTTAAGAGACAGGCAAGTAACATAAACACAGATGTTTGTAACATCAATAATGTTCGGCTAAAAACCGACTACTTTTGTATTTTACTTGTTCCCCAGTTTTGTTTTACATGTGATTCTGTGAGGTATAGAGAGGGTGTTCATAAGAACCCCCATGCAAACATACGGGGTAAGTAGGAATACAACGGAATAAAAAAATCTCACATTTAATGGAATAGTAAATACAATTTCACTCCACAAAATGCAAAAAGTACTAAGTAGGCTGTTAAAAATCGTACCTTTTTATGGTTTTCATACAGCTCACGAGATTTAATTCATTCATTTTGGAAACGGTTCTTCTTACCCCAAAATCAAGTTCAACATTAAAAGCATTGGGTTCAGAAATCACCTTTTTTGGTTGTTAGCAAATGTTCTTTGTGCGAAAACAACTAAACAGGTTCTGGTTGCCTTTTGTTTATATTTTTTGAAACATGCCGTACGGTATAGAAGAGTTTACTTTACGTGTGAAACGAAAGTTGTTACGAGTGCCTGTATAGCCAAATATGCAATTGGTTTCTTTGGCATTGTAATGCGCTTTTAGTTAGAATATCCCTTCTCACTGTAATGGCTAGCACGTGTATCTACTTACTTTTAAATTGTGTGAGGGTATGGTATTTACTTTGCATGTTTCCCATCTATAATGTTCTCTGATACCCATTCGTGGTACAGGATGTTCAAGTTCAATATTATTTCCGTCTGCTAAGTGGGCCAGATTAGTATTATTATGTTATTTACTTCAATTTGTAAAATTCGATTATTGTAATGATGTAAAAGATGGAAATTTGTTTCGAGTCTAGTGTAGTATAAAATGACTTTACGTCAGAAAAATACGAACCATAGTATTTAGTTTAAACGGAGTTAGTTTTAGTGAACTAGCTTTAAACGTATTGTGGTTAAAGGTATTTTCTGCTCCTCTTCTATCACGGTTTTGGTCTCGTTTCAATTGTGATGAGTCATTCGCAATTCTTAAGACAGGTTTGAAATCGGGTACGCCACTCCTATAGTTAGAATCAGTTAAAATGTCAATAACAGCCTACGCAACCAGTTTGCGTAAATCGTTCAAAATATTCTCGCGAGTATGAACTTTTAGCGAATTTAAAGTGGGTAACGTCCATACGTTGGACTTGGAGTAGGTACGTCCTTAATCAATGTAAGTGTAGATAACTGAGGTCGTGTTCCACTGAAATAAAAAAGGGATAAAGCTAATGTAGATGTCGAAATTATGTAAATGCTATAGCTAGTCATTGTGCCCAGTTCACACACTTTTTCTTCCTGTTTTTGTCTGTTAACAAGATTAAGTGAAGTCGTGTGGGAAGGTAGAGCGGTTACTCGAGTATGAAAGAGATAATAACTCCATGAAACGTACGCAGCGGTCGCGCTGCCGATCGCATTTTTCGCCAAATGCGATTTTTTTATATAGGTAT
>KZ874833.1:0-11287 GCA_003456935.1 Machilis hrabei
AATATAGGAATATGGGGTCTGTGGTGTACCGTTTCCGAGTTTAAAGTCGTTTAGTGTAACCAATGAGGCGCGAGCTCTCTTCCACGGAAGGCTTAATCTGTCCTGCCCTCGCGCCTCATTGGCTACACTAAATGGCTTTAAACTCGGAAACTGTACACCGTAGACCCCATGTTTCTGTATTATTTCGATTCAGAATTTGGTCACCTATTAGTAGGGTCCCGAGATTTTCGCAACAAGCGATAAAGCGAAATGCTGTAGAATGTGATTTTTTTTTTTACTTCTAAACAATCTCTGTGTTTTGATGATAAATGGAAGTGGATTTAAACTTGCGACAAAATGCGAAATTCCTGTCAACAAGTGAAATTACGGGAAACAAGCGAAATAACGCGAAATGAGCATTGTAACTTCAATCGCGAAATTTAATCATTCCAAATGTGTCTCTTTCTTTGTTGTTTCCCATGTTGAATGAGTCATCTTGATGTACGTACCATACCGTAAGATAGATGTTGGCTGTGTGGAGTTGACGGTCACTTGCCTTCCTTGCCCGAGGCCTTTTTTATCTGCTTTGTTTTAGCTGGCAAAGGGAATTTCCCATGGGAAAGCAAATAAAGACGGAATTTAAGACGAGAAGAGCCAAATAAAGAGAAGGCAATAGAATCGGACTGCACATCAAAACTTATTTCCTCTTTCCTTCTATATTTATCTCCATTCCTCTTTCTTTATCCTTTCTCTTTATTCTCCTATTTTCATTCTCTTTCCACTCCTTTATTCTATATTTCTTTGTTCCTCTTCCCTCTCTCTTCTTCACTAACTCCTTTATCTTCAGTACCTTTCTTTGTTCTTCTTTCCTATCTTTCTCCCTTTTTGTCTTCTCTTTCTTTGTTACATTTTTTGCTACAGCTGTTGTGACTTCACCGCCGCTTCAGCTTCAACATCCGTCTATCGGTAAGCAAGCTCTCGCTGACAGGCCAGTTATCAGCAGACACAGCCTCGGTGAAATGTTGTGTTGCAAAATACGCACGCGTTTTTCAAGACGAAAAATTATTTTTTTTTATTTGTAAAGTCTTCAAATACTATTCAATTTTTATGCGACTTGCTTTAAAAGACGCCTAATAATTTACTACATACGATGTATAACTGCCTTGAATATTAATTGCTGCATTTCGAATTGGTAACCTCCCGAAAATGGAATTAACGGCAAAAGACACGCATTTTTCAAGTCGAAAATGGAATTTGATTTGTAAAGTCTTCAAATATTATTTAATTTTTTAGACTTGCTTTAAAAGACGCCTAATAATTTACTGCGTACAAAGTGTAACTGTCTCGATTATTTATTATTGCATTCGAAATAGATCCTCTCTTTCACTTTCTTCTGTAGGCCTAGTACTATCGCTTCCTCTGCTTTGTTCTATTCCTCTTTCAGATGTATTCTTCTTTGAAGGGAATAAATAGTAAAGAAGAATGAGGAAGTGAGTAGCACAGAACAAAGCAATTATTTGTGTTTTTCCCCTCTCTTTTATAACATTAGTAAATTGACAGGTAAGGATATGAAATTAAACTAAGGACAAATGATTCATTTTTGTTATTGAAATGGCCAGATTAAATCTTAACATATAAAAGTCTTGAATTTTTGTTCTGCCTATCTTTTTTTATTAGTGAGCCCACCGTTAACCATGAAATGTGGACCTGTGTTAATTATCGAGTATTATTATGGGTTCGACTTGACAAAAAAGGCACTCCTCTTTGTTCTACAGTTGAAATTCAAACTGCTACAAAATGCTAAATTTCAAACTGAAAATGCTACAAAATGCTAAATTTCAAACTGAAAATGCTACAAAATGCTAAATTTCAAAATCAAAATGCTAAAATTCCAAATTCATCCTGCTAAAATCTCGGGACCCTACCTATTAGCCATAAATATTTTGGAGTAACCTTTTGAATCGCCCTGTATATATATTATAATGTAGCCGAAACTTAATTGTTATGTTAATTAGTAATAATTACGTAGTCGTCTATGAAATTGAGGCACTAATTGTGTGTCATACCAGTGTGCTGAGCTAGTTATCTTCCATTGATTTGAGCTCATGAATAATCTGCGAGACAGAATGTTTTACGTTTTTATGGTGAAGAAAGAAATGATAGTTACTGGTAGCAAGTATCGCCTTTTTTTATCCAAGACACCATTTAGGAAAAAAAAAGTAAACAAAGGTATCCAAAATGGTTAGACTTTAATGTTTTTTACAGGTGATTCACATGAAGTTTGATGAAAATTAGTCAAAGAGCTCAGCGTTTTCTAACCAAAGCCACTGCTAATGAAACAAGTTTCTTGGCTTCTTGACAATTTTTCAATGCATTTAAAAGGCATGTTTAGGAAATAAAAAATATTGTTCATCCTCCTCTAGAAGCCAAGTAGCTGGGGGTCGTCAGTCTCTCGTCATTTTAACTTCTCATTGCCATCAGAAATAATATGTTCNATAAGCAACGGTTTAGTCTGTAATTTATAGGTTTTTTTATTCTGATTTTATGTGAGTTGAGTATGCCATGTTCATTAAGGTATATCGTAAGAGTCCTCCATTACGGACGTTAAAAATGTGTCTCCTTCAAATGTACATACTCACCTTGTATTGGTGTTAATTATGGTGAAGACTCGCCCGGACTAATTACTTACTTGTATCTGTTGTGTAGCTTAGGAGTGGTTTACAGCTTTCCAAGTTACACCAAGTTAATCACAAAGGATTCATGATTAACTTGGTATAACTTGGAAAGTTGTAAACCACTCCTAAGCTACACAACAGATACAAGTAAGTAATTAGTCCGGGCGAGTCTTCAGTTAGTCCAAGCGAGTCTTCACCCTACAGTAAAATGTGAGCATGGAAAAGAATGATTAACATGATTTATTTTTATTTACCCCTTTCCCTTGACCCTTAGAGATTCCGGGGGGCATTAATTAACACCCTTCCCCCATTTTGTGCATACGGTTCATATATATCTATATTTTGAACGAGCTATGTGTGCGAGATCATCTGTTTTAGACTTTCCTGGTTTCATACAGCATCTTTTGTATTTAGTTGATCTGTATTCTTTCACCACATTCTGTTTATCTTTTAAGATGCCAGTTATTCCGATCCTTTGGGACCAATGCCAGAACGGCCACGGACTTCTGCCGGAGTGAAGCATCCAGACGATGAGTTTGGAGACGAAGATCTTGGTGATGACCTGTTGCCTGAATAATCGTATCTGACTTACATGTGACCTGAAGACTAATCCGAGCCAAAGCACTTTGCACCTAGTCATTTTTTTTTTTTGAGAATATAAAATAAAGTATTTGACCACGCAGTGTGTATGCCATATTTCATTTTTCCTCTGCTTTCATTATGTTTCACCCAGATATTGTTAGAGTACTGTCATTCTAAACTGTGTCTGCAGTAAGAGGGTAATTGTCACCCCTTTTTTTTTATTAATAATTCTTGTATGACATAGCCCAAATAACCCTTCTGGTGTTGATGCACCATTAAACTACACATCATCATCATCATCATTTTGTAAGACAGGCAGCCCTCCTTATGGGAAGACATATTTCTGTTAAATGGGAATAAAACCAACCCTTAATTAAAAATGTAAATTGAAAGTTTAGAGTTTAGTCTTATGAAAATATGCACACTTATATTTCAAGTCCTAAAATTGAAGCAATTAAATAGTTATAAAATGTTTGCATGTTCATAAAAAGAACTTGTTCTTTACATCCCCTATCACATCATTTGCGTATCTGACCTCTGTCTGTTTTACCATTATTTACATGGCCACTGATTTCGTGTCTTTGGTTCCTCCTGCTGCTATCTGTGTTGGTACTACTTTAGTAGTCTAGAATAAGTAGTATGATAACCTCAAATTAATTTTTTGTCGCTATGCGGATGCCAAAAGTGATAAACTCACGATGGAAGGTGCTGCCATCTATTATCCATTTTTTTTACATATTTCAATACCGGGGTGCTGTTTATTCTTAAAAAGTAAGTTTAGCCTCGTAGTTACGTATTTAATCACCATTTTTTGTCATATAAAAGTACATGTTTACATTCAGTGTTAACCTTATTTTATACAAAAGTCATTTGATTATTGAAATATGACAATTTCATGAAGGAATATATATGATGAAATATGTACAGAATCAGATATTAGATGGCAGCACCTCTGATCGCATATTTATCAAATTTGGCATCCAAATCCTTCCAAGTTTTTTCCACAAGCGAGATAGGGCTTTTAACCACTAGGGCCTACTTATTCTAGGACACTGTAGTACTACTAAGCAAAGTGAATAATGTAATCCTTACATGGTCAACTGTTTTCTTTAAAGGTTCATAAACCCTTATTTTTTCGTAGTTTGTGTTCACTTGTGGTGCTTTTGTACTACAGGTTATTCCCGGTCACGAGCTGCTTCACATAAAAAGATATGTATTTGTACTANGACAGATAGCCCCCATCTTCCATTCCTTGCAGATTCTCCAGGATTCACATCTAANCTAATTTTGATCGAGTGCTTATATCCTGGTTGCCCTGAATATAAAGAGTTATCCTACAAGTGCCTGTAAAACACTTCACATTAAGGTATATGCTGGTAGGACTGTTAAAAGTGGGGTCCCATCAATAAATGTTCGATGTGAAAGAGCCCACTATCAGCTATGGTTGGAGTGAGTGCCAAAATTCAACCATCCTGTAGCATCGTTGAAACCTAAACATGCCGGACTGTAAACTTGGTAATCAATGTTTTGTTTCTAACTCTCAAACGGTGAATTCAATATACAATCTAGTTCATTTTCTCTATGTGATGGCAGCACAAAGTACGTTCAACATTTGGTTCACTTATGAAGACCACTTTAATGAATAGCATTGCAAGGCAAATTAAGTGAATAGAAAATGGCAACTAATTTGTCAGGTTTTCTCAAGTTGAGTTTAAGGTCGCACAGGTCTGACAGCAAAGGTCAAATGCTGTGTCTACAGTGCAATTTAGATGTTAGAGACTCTTAAAGGTCATACATTAATTTGAGGGTCTTTACAAATGCCGACCTGTCTGCTCTAACAGTTAGAGTACTGAACTCTAGGGTGGGGCTGTGAGTTTGAATCCCATGTAAGGGATATTTGTGTTGTCCATTGTTCGTTGTCCTGAAATGGCCCATTTAAAGTCCGTAGAATGTTAAACACCACATCGTTATCATTTCACAGGTAGACTTGGGATAATACTTCATTATCAGGGCAAGTAGTCGGCTCCATAGTTTTAACATCTAAAATTATGTTTCAATTAAAAAATGTATATTTCAATAGCTTTACACAGTTGGACTTGGTTTATAAAAGGATATACAGTACCAGCATCGATTCTGTCATATCCAAACGAAGCGTAGCACAAAATTTTGTTTCGCTTAAAACGCAAATTTTCGTTCACTCCAAGCTACGAAAAATTAAATTCGCTACGTCTTTCACGTAATAGCGAATTTAATTTTTCGTAGCTTGGCGAGTGACCGAAAATTTGCGTTTTAAGCGAAACGAAATTTCGCGCTACGCTTCGTTTGGATATGACAGAATCGATGCTGGTACTATACAGATGAACAATGCTAACAAATTTTAAAAAATGCCGCTGTTCATAGAAACTTATCATTTGGAAAGAAAACCGAGGCAAGTGACAGAACAAACAAGCTACTCCACATACCCTATAAGGCTATAACTAATACTTTCCTTTGTTTGCCTGTAATTATCAGGGCTTCATCAATAGTATGGAAACTTTTGGTGGTTACTTGTTTTATTTTTGNGATTCTTGTAACTTTTATCATATAAATGAATAATTTGAACCAGTTGCCTGAGCAACACATCTTCATTGGCCATTGCATTCTCGACTTTGACTTGGATGCTATGCACATATAACGCTCACAGTCGACAACCACTCTGGTAACGCTACCTCCGGTTACTATTCACCGCTATAGCTACGTTCCTGTGGTGAGAGCGACCGTAGCGGGACTCTTTCGGGGCAAGAGTCGCTTACAGAGTTTGCTCAGCTAGTTCAGTGTACCCAGTACNAGCTAGACGTCTATGTCTCAACAAGGCCTGTACTTTGTTTTATTACGGTCACTTCTCTGTATGAATTTATTACTGGTTGCCCCAATCGTCCACGATAGAACTTTCTGAAGTGTGAACTAGATGGGGTCTATGGAGCGTATCTCTCTCTGGTTTTCCCCTGGTACATGTCGACGCATAAGGGATTTATTCCTTATACACACCCTCTTTGAGAAACAACATAAGAGAAGGAGAGTCGATAAGAAAGACAAAGCAAGCACCAACGTTTATCATCTATGGAAAGAAACACAAAAAATTAGAAGTTCACAACTTATAAAATCGTGTCCGTCTGCATTAGCAGGGTCTCTGATAACATTTGTGTTTTCATTATTCCCGGCCTTAAAAAGCTAAAAATAGTGGTGGGTCGAAGGTTCGTCTGTCGAACCGAACTTTTTTGTATGTTCGGTTCGGGTTCGCGAACTTTTGCGAACCCAGCTTCGAATTTTAAAATTTTACAAAGGAACTTTTTGTTAGAGGTGGGTCGAAGGTTCGACTGTCGAACCGAACCCTAAGGGTTCGGTTCGGGTTCGAAAGTCAAACTTTTTGGTAAGTTCGGTTCGGATGCAAAAACCAGGGTTCGACCCACCCCTAGCTAAAAATCATTTGTATTACATATTGATAAACATAAACGGGTCGTTTATTGAAACTAGAATAAGGTTTAAATTAAATGGTAAGTCAAAGCCGTAAAGTAGCACGGACAGGAATAGTTTGTGTCAGGGTATAATGTATCCCTGAATTATACAAATTTGTCGATAAAATGTTTTGTGTCGTAGTAAAATGTATTCCTGAATTACGCATATTTTTCTATGTCAAGCCTTATTGCTGAATTTGATATGAAAACTCAACTTTGACTTGGATAACTAATGAACCAAATTTAATATGTCATTAATTAATTGGCCTTCTATGTACTTATGTTCAATAAAGATTACTATTAAACTAGATGTTACGCAGTACAGCAGCTTGCCGATTAGATGGCAATGCTATGTCCTGTGCATTTTAAATGAAATTTTAACATTCTATATTAGGCTAGAAAAAACAATTTGCGTGGAAAAAAAATCGGGCACCCTACAGGCCTAGACAAAAAAATATAAAGCCAAATCCACCGTTCCAGTTCTGAGTTCTCAGCGTGACGTACACCATGCCCCTCTTATATATACAGATTAAGCTGAATTTGATATGAAAAATGAACCTTGACCCGGATAACTAATGACCCACATTAAAAAATTTAATAATTAATGTGGTATTCAATATTCAGCAATAAAGCTTGACATTGAAAAATATGTATAATTCAGGAATACATTTTACTATGACACAAATCATTTTATCGACAAATTTGTATAATTCAGGGATACGTTATACCCTGACACAAAATATTCTTGTCCGTGCTCCTTTACGGCTTTGACTTACTGTTTAATTTAAAACGTTATTCTAGTGTCAATAGACATCCCGTTTTTGTTTATCTAATCCGTATCAGTTTCACATACCTTGGACTGTGACTTTCAACACAATATACACGTCTCGAACACGTAACTGTTCACACAACACACACTTCACAGAGCAATGCACTGCGTGGCTTCAATACATCTCAAACAAGCTTTCAACCTTTAATTTCAACTTGTCAACTTCCTGTAGATTTCCATGGACAATTATGTAATGAAGAAATTAAAAAAGGATTGATAGCAAAATATTATAGAAAATAACGGTATCATCATCTACCGAAGATAGTGTTTTTGTGGTCTATTCAGAGCAGGGGTTCTAAACTTATTGGGGGAAAACCTCTCAAAATACATTAAATGACACCAAAACCAAGTTTCTACGATGCATAGAACGCCTCGGCCCCTCAATAGTATACCGTGGGTGGTTGCCCCCAATAAGTTAAGAACTCCTTATCTGATTAAAAAGGTTTTTATAAAAAATAACACCCCATCCAAATACATCGAATGACTTCTAAACCAAATTTCTATGATGCATAGAACGCCCTGGCCCCTCAATAGTATAAAGGGGGTGGTTTCCCCCAATAAATAAAAAAACGTTATGTGATTGCAATTATTTTAACAAAAGTGACACCCCGCATCGAAATGTATCGAATGACACCAAAACCAAGTTTCTATGATGCATATAACACCCTGGCTCTTCAATAGTACAAAGGGGTGGTTTTCCCCTAATAAATTAAAAACCCTTATGTGATTGGAATGATTTTAACAAAAGTGACACCCTGCATACAAATACATCGAATGACACCAAAACAAAGTGTATACGACGCATAGTACGCCCTGGCCCCTCAATAGTACAAAAGGGGTGGTTTTCCCCCCAATAAATTAAGCAACCCTTATGTGATTGAATGATTTTAACAAAAGTGACACCCTCACCTCCAAATACATTGAAAGACACCAAAACCAAGTTTCTATGATGCATAGAACTCCCTGGCCCCTTAATAGTATAAAGGGGGTGGTTTACCCCCAATAAATTGAAAACCTCTTATGTGATTGGAATAATTTTAACAAAAGTGACACCCCGCATCCAAATATATCGAATGACACCAAAACCAATTTTCTACAATGCATAGAACGCCCTGTCCCTCAATACTATAAAGGGGTGATTTCCCCTAATAAATTGAGAACCCCTTATATGATTGGAATGGTTTTATCAAAAGCGACACCCTCGCATCCAAATACATCGAATGACACCAAAACCAAGTTCCTACGATGCGTAGAACGGGCTGTAGCCTTGGCTGTATAAAACGTCACAACAAGACAAAAATCCCCTTTGAGCCCTAAGCTTTATCTTGATTTCCCGTTTGCAGATTTTAATGAATTTGGTCTTCTACATACCAATCATAGCTAGTATACAAAGTTTGGTTAAAAAAATATTTAATTACAGCGGAATTATTAATACTTAAAGTTTTCCGTTTAACATAGGACAGTGGCCCGAGTGGCCAATATGATTAAAAGCTCTGATACTAAACTTATTTTATTAGTACAGAGAGACTGTTTGAGAATTAAGTCAGAATAACTGCTGTTTATTGTTTAGATCGTAACCAAACCCTTTGAAATACGAGGTTAACTGAAACTACCAACAAACAAGTGGACTGATAATGGATGAGTTGTACAATAGTGATGCTTTGTATTTCAGTAGCCATTCACAGTGAAACAATGGGCTAGTTAGCTGACTCATAATTCAAAGATTGTGGATTCGCTTACCACTAAGAGCTGGTTGCATGTTTTTTGAATACTTCTCTATGTTCAGCTATCATACCATAATTATTCTCAATACATGGTAGTGCAGTATATGTTGATTGAAAGTCCTAACTGACTTTGTCTGGGGACGGGATGATAAACTCATAAGCCCATCATTGTGTAGGTTATTATTAATTGGACTTTTCTTTAACCTCTGTCAAGGTGTAAAAGTGTAATTCAGGAAATTATAATTACATTAACTGAAATCACCAAAATATATGCTATATACCATTTCAGTTTTCAAGATTACGAATTTTTCATGAGATAGTATACATGTTCAGAGTAAAAACCTAAAAATATTTGCGTTACTTGACAATCTATGGTTACTGAAAATACGGGTAATTGTGTGATGTAGATGACACAATAGGTATCAATACTGCAGTGGCGTGGGGTGACGTTTGTACAGATGTTATCAGCCATTAATCAGTTTTGACACTTATATTGAAGATGTAGGCTTCATCAGTTGATTTTAAATTGTCCGACGTAGGTATTGGCATACCTTTGTTAATTATATTATTTTTTTTTTCTAAAAAATAACAAGAACTAAATGATTGTTTTAAGACACTTTCCATTATACAGGCAAATGACCCTCCAGGAGACAACGTGCCGTTAAACATCGATTAAGGAAGTATGATACCGGCTCTACACAATCTGAAGCCACTGCACTTATCACGGCACAAACAACAAAAATTACTAACAGACGCTTCAGTACTGCATCGTACTCATTAAAAAACAAAAGTACATACTAAGACAGGAAGTTTTTTTTTTCATATATTGCTGGAAGATCGTATGATATCCATTCCTAATTAATGAAGAAGCTAATATTTTAAGTTATTAACGAAAGAACTGAGGAGCATCAACAGCTAATTTTATTTAACACTTTAATAGACCTTCGTTAAACTCGTTACTTATTTTTATCTGTTGAGTGAGCAGTACGGGCTTAAATAAAAAAAAGAGCTTTTGAGTAGATATTTGGAAAAACATTACATGGGCTTTAAGACAGCATTTGAGGGACCATCCTTGAATGTCTCCAAGTAAATATAAAATTAAAACATTTTTCAGGTTTTTCATCTGTACCCACTGTAGTAAAGCTTTAAAATATTACAATTGTTATTTGAGTAATAAAAAAACTTGTTTTGTACTTAGAGAGTGGACTTTTATTAATTTTCACAGTGGGGCTCATTACCAGCACAACAGTTGATGAAGAATTTCTATGTCATTTACTCTTTATATCAAATTTATCCATTTTATGTTCTGNACCGTCAAGATAGTCTGCTAATAAACACTCGCAAATGGATCACAATCCCATGTCTATTTTCCATGTAAAATGTAACTTACTGAATCCTGATAGATTTTCAATAACAGTAAACTCAAAACCACACTTGACCTTGCATACCCCACAGGCACAGAGCATAACTCCCTACCGTCTGTTGTAGAGTAAGTGGTGCTCTGTTGGTAAATTATAACTGAAACCAGACAACGTAGGTAAAACCAAGTGATTACTTTCCCTTTGAACACAATAGTTTTTAAGATTTACATTAGTTTGTTTTCAGGTCAATACTCAGAACACTACAACCTCCCTTTGTTACTCACCCTCCATTTACGACTTGTACCGTTATGACTTGTCTTTCCGTTGGTCCCACCGCTCAAAGCCAATCAATCCATTGCTAGAATGACATTAATCATTTGTTGAAAACCACAGATGGTGAGATTAGCGGTTTCCTTTTGACTTTACCTCAGAGTGAATGAAAAGCTCTATACTGAGGATGCAGTAAAATGTTTGAGGTATTACAGTTACAGTGGTAACAACCCAGTAAGTACAGTAGTATGCAGTGGCGCCCACCTGTTTTTAAAGAGGTCATGCAAACTTCTAGCTGACCCCCCCCTACGGTTTAGCTTCCCCCTCCCCCCGTACTTTCTTTTGACTTTACCTCAGAGTGAATGAAAAGCTC
>KZ874841.1:37796-48045 GCA_003456935.1 Machilis hrabei
CACTCAATATTAAGCTATATTCGTAGTAGGCGTCTTCCGTTAGGGACGTTAAAAGTGGGGTACCATCAATGATTGTTCAATGTAAAGGAACCCACCACCATCGGTTACGTGTCGAGTGAGCGGCAAATTAAATTATCCTTAAGCGTCATTGAGTCGCGGATACGGCCACCACGAGACTTTAACTCTCAAAAACGTGAGACTATTAACCCATAACAATAGTAAACCTTGGCTTGAATATCTGTTTCCCAAACCTTGAATGTTAATGTTTCAAATTTTAACCTCATATGGCTACATGTGTTTGAACAGCAAACTAAGAGTAGTCAGCTGCAAAACCCGTTTCATAAAAAAAGGAGACTTTGGACTTTTGTATAGAATTGTTGGTTTTATTTGATTAAATCCATTTAAAATATATGTGCCAAGTGTGTACTATTAGTGTGTAAGTATCTTTAATTGTCTAACGTACTTGAACTTTTCTTTTTAGAGCTGTGATGATGCACCAACTCTGGCCTAAAGTGAACTCTATGTAAGTATGATGACCGGCACATTTCTTACACTAATTTCCATAAAATTAATTATTTGTTACAGTAACAGGAACGATTTTGTCATATCCAAACGAAGCGTAGCGCAAAATTTCGTTTCGCTTAAAACGCAAATTTTCGTTCACTTAGGAAGTTACGAAAATATTTTATTCGCTACTACGTCTTTCAGGCAAAGCCTGAAAGACGTAGCGAATTAAATTTTTTCGTAGCCTGGTAAGTGAACGAAAATTTGCGTTTTAAGCGAAACGAAATTTTGTGCTACGCTTCGTTTGGATATGACAAAATCGTTCCTAGTACTGTACCTGGTCTCGACTCCAAAACTTATGCACCAGTGTATATTGTACAGTACCAGCATCGATTCTGTCATATCCAAACGAAGCGTAGCACGAAATTTCGTTACGCTTAAAACGCAAATTTTCGTTGACTTACCAAGCTACGAAAAATTAAATTCGCGAATTTAATTTTTCGTAGCTTGGTAAGTGAACGAAAATTTGCGTTTTAAGCGAAACGAAAATTTGCGTTTTAAGTGAAACGAAAATTTGCGTTTTAAGCGAAACGAAATTTTGCGCTACGCTTCGTTTGTATATGACAGAATCGATGCTGGTACTGTATCTATAGTCGTTCTGAAAACGGATCAAGAATTTGAGTTTTCCTTCAAAGACATTCGAAAAACTAAGTCGGGGATGACCAAACAGTGAAACTGTAATATAGTTTTGAATCAAGACTGCACATGACTTTTGGATCGGGTTCGAAATACTTTGTTAGACATTTTCACTCACCTTTAGGCTTGTAAAAATACATTTGACCGTAGCTTTAAATAATACTGTGATAAATAGATGCAGAGACTCTACACTATTATATAGCTTAAAGTTAAACAGTTGTTAGGATAAAATGTTATTTATAACAAAACGCAATTTTTGAAGAATTTGTGAAAGTTAATATTGACCATGGGAGACTTGCAGTATATTTTTGAAAAGCAATAGAAGCATGGGTAAGACCTCAATAGAAAGAAAAACATTTAAAATCGCACCTAATTGGCAACTCTGTTATTTCAACTTTGACTCTGTACATAACAGTCCTAGCACAAGTCCTGTTTATCTCATGGCGCATAAACTCACAGTTATCTAGGATATGACACGAGTTTGAACGGAAAAACTTCACTCTTGCAAGATGATCAAGATCAATTAAAATAAACGCATGAATATTACTAGTGTAACATGTGTAATGGCTAAACAGAGGAGGTTATTATCCCGATGATTGTGCTTCAGCCTTACATGAATCACTGCAGCAAATGCTCTTTTCCTTTTTCATCAAGATAGTAAAAACGTCCTAACTAACAATGGAAGTAATNTTCGTGCTCATCGCCAAATGGAATGAGCAACATCGGATTATATAGAGTTTGATATGCTCAACCCAGTGCCAAAGGTCATTTTTCTGCATGGGCCCCCATTTTGGGGGAAAATGGCCATAAAGATACTAGCGATAACTTTAATACACGACAATTTCGTTCTCTTTAATAGCTTACCCGGTTAGTGTAGTGGTACCGTGGTTGGGACGGGAAGAAAGAGTTTTGGTGGGCGTTGGTTCAATACTTGGTCAGTGCTATTATTTTTCTTGCATAAAGTGTTTACATTCATTTGTTAATTGTTGCTATTTACAATTGAAATTATGTAAAACAAATGGATATAATTTTAACAACTAAATTATGTATTACCTGCAAATAAATAATTGTGTAAATTTGTTTTGCTATACTTATTAATAATTGCATTACGACTAATTCTTTGCTTTTGCAGGTAGTACATAATTGTTGTTAAAATTATATCCATTTGTTTTACATAATTTCAATTGTAAATAGCAACAATTAACAAATGAATGTAAACACTTTATGCAAGAAAAATAATAGCACCGACCAAGTATTGAACCAACGCCCACCAAAACTCTTTCTTCCCGTCCCAACCACGGTACCACTACCCTAACCGGGTAAGCTATTAAAGAGAACGAAATTGTCGTGTATTAAAGTTATCGCTAGTATCTTTATGGCCATTTTCCCCCAAAATGGGGGCCCATGCAGAAAAATGACCTTTGGCACTGGGTTGAGCATATCAAACTCTATATAATCCGATGTTGCTCATTCCATTTGGCACGAACATTACTTCCATTGTCAGTGCTTGTATTCAGTCCAGGAGGAAGTAATCTTCGTACACTGGAGGCATGTACAGTACACGTGATACCAGTGACGTGCGGTGGATACAGTAATAGGCCATCACTCAACATTGCCAAACGTATTTTTCATTGTCAATGATTCGTTGCTATGGCATTCTTTAACTGTACTGTGCTTGGCAATGTTTATTGATGGCCTATCACTGTATCTACCGCACGTCACTGTGTGATACAACGACTGTAGCCTGTGCCTTTCGTTTAGTTTAGTTCTTGCTTAGTACGCACTGGGAAACATTGTTTGCAGACTTTGATGGAAACTGTTTGCAGACTGTATGCAAAGTCTCCGAGAAACAATGACAAACATCTCGGAAACACCGGAGACTTCATTTGCATAAGTCTGCAGACAAAGTTTCCTTAAATTGTTTCCCAGTGCGTACTAGGCTTAAGTCTGCAGACAAAGTTTCCTTAAATTGTTTCCCAGTGCGTACTAGGCTTTAGGCTTTCACAGTACTGTTTCTTATATTCCACAAGATATTCAAGCAAAACAGAAAGATTTGTTTAGAAGATATGTCAGAGTGCTTACAGAAATGCACACACCTCAATTTCTAATGCCACTACAAACCCGTGACATATACTTCTTTGATCCACAGCCTTACGCGCAGTAAATAAATATGTGTAATCTGGGACTATAGCTAGTAATTATAAACAAAAAATTAAATACAGAAGTTTTAATAACACGGGATTTTTTTTTCTCGTCATGAGTTTGTATTGTTTTTCTAAAAGTATTGAGATTATCGGCTACTCGAATATTCAAGATATTTTAGTATCATGGAATTCAAAAGGTATACTAAACGTAAGTTAGTGAAGGTTATAAGTAATGTAAATTCAAAGTGGCAGGGTATGTATTTTTATGTTAGTACTCACCCTTGAGGATAGAACAGGTCGAACATACCGTGGTTGTTGGCGTATAAGCTGCTCTATAAATGATCCTATTAATGACTTCAAATGGAAAAATGGATGCACTTGAATATAAGCCGCATTAAAGGTATACCCCTTTCATTGCTTTTCAAGGAATAGTTATTTAAACAGTTCATTTCACTTCATTCTGTGATTCAATCATAGTGTTGTATTTTTTAGTGCCTTGTGCAATAACATTTATGAGTTGTCCATTGCTTTAACATATTTTGTAACTTATTAATTCAGTTTAGCATGGAACTTTCAAATTTGGTTTATATACTTCGTTATAAAGAATCGTGGCGGGTTCGGAGGCATGAAGCAGTTGAAAATGTCTAATGAACATATGGCCTAGGAGACACCGTTTTAGAGAAATTAACCCTTTTTTATAGCTAATCAGAGTCGAGTGCACGAAAGAGAAAACGCTATGGGGACGGGTCAGACAATCGTTGTTGTCACGCGTGGCAACAGCGCTTGGTTGACCCGTCCCCATAGCGTTTACATTTTCGCGTATTCGACTCTGATTAGCTATAAAAAAGGTTTAATTACTCTAAAACGGCGTCTCCTAGGTCATATGTTCATTAGACATTTTCAAATTGCTTCTATTTTTTTACGAAGTTTATATTTATCCTGTACATTAAAAAAAGGTTTATTCAGTGATCCTAAGTTGAGACTCCACGCAGTCTGTTAATTCAAATCATATATATATTTTTTCAGAAAGAAAATAAAGAAAACAGGCGCTTTCTACTGTCGTTGCACGCCATCCATTTCATTCTCAATTGTAAAGAAGCACCAGAAATGTATATTACCAATTCTATGTAATGTGTTTTATGTTTAAAGCTTTAAATAAATCCTTGAAAAAGAAAATGTATATATTTTTTGTAATCTGTACTTACTGTATAACCGGGAGAAGGGTATATGGTACTGTATCTGATGTTTTGTGTGTTCAGAGTACAGAACTACATACTAAACTCAATGTGAAAGCTTACGGAAAAACACAAACTTTAAAAGATAAGTATACAGTACATGTAACGCAGATAATAAATTCGATATATTTATATGTGTTTACTAAACGAGGATCGACTCCAGCAATTCGTAGTGAAACTTTACACGTCTAGTAATGCTAATTTTAGCGTGCTTGATATACACTATATTGCCAAAAAATGTTGAGCACGTGGATAGTTTTTAACAACCTTTATTTCAAAAACTCTATACATAACCCGACCGTCTTTGGCCTCAAACCTTCTGGATACACTTTCCACTATTTTCGCTAGGAATGTTTCTCCATTCCTCCTTCAGCACCACTGCCAGAGGTGGTGGGGAAGAAGGCCTAAATGGCTGACGTCTAATTTGGGATTCCAATTATTCCCAAAGTGGTTAAATGGAGTTGAAGTCCACGATCATCATTACTGTCCACAAACTATTCATTGATGATACTCGACAGTGTGCTTTTTATCTTAAACAGAAATGTGTATGATGTTGTTTAGCATTCTAAAGATCTTCTAAAATAAGAGCAATTGTGCAAAGCAAATATTGACATCTGTACCAAAAACAAAACGACAAAAAACTCAATGGAGTCTTTCGCATTTTTATCCAAGAGTAGGACTGGCAGCAGCAGCAGCAACGGGTCATTTTTATGGGCACTTATATATGGCGGGTGATTCCGAAAGGTGTAGCAAAATTTCGAGAGGTAATAATAACCTTTCAAAGGTGTTGGTGCCAAACATTTTCTTTGAAGTAAATTAATTGGCTTATAGTATGTAGGCTATCAATACAGTTTTAGGTTGCGAAGGAATTGCTAACATGCCATTTACTTTAGGAACTCAACATGTCTAAAGCAACAATTTTTTCCATTTTGTGGCTCATTAATCTGTCAAACCAATTTCCTCACAATAACCGGAAAACAAAGTTCCTTGCAACAATTGCTTTTGTATGAATAATGTCACGAGGTAACTCGTTTACTTACATTTTAACATTACAAAAATTACAGTCCGTTTTATCAAGGTAGTGTACTAACACTATTAAAAAATAGGAAAAGGATTGTCCGTCAGATGATTCTTTGTTTAATTATATTTAATTTGAAACACATATCAACAAAATGTATCTGCAGATACTCCAATCCTAGGTACCACAACATTTATATGCGATTAACTTTTCTTGAAGTGATCTGCATATTTTTTGTTTGGTTTGGTTCGGTACAGCCAAGTGAGAGGAAAACATTCTTTCTCTCGCAGCAGATGTCCTGTTGCCCGCAGGCGTGATTGATTTGGATAAANGTCAAAANGGAAGCTACATGTTTACGGAAAAACAGGCTGACCTAACAGGAATACGAAAGCTAGAGAAAATTCATACCTGAGCCAAAGAATACGATGTTTCTGATGCATGGTATGAAATTAAATACACATTCAATTGGCTTCACAATCCTCAAGATGATGTAGTAAGGACAACCACTTTTTAGACCTCCTCAAAAATTTTAAAGTACAACCCGCTAAAACATCAACTATGAAAAAATAATTCTAAAATATATACACACAACTCATATGAAACACTCTCCAACAAAGTTTTCTTGGCAGTTTTTCAAGTGTTTTCCTAACTCTTTTCTAAATAAGTTACCTAGCAGCTTTCTTAACAGTTTACTGTTAGGAAAAATGTTAGACAAACTGTTAGGAATGTGATAAGAATCATTCATATCACAATTGTGAGGTAAACTGTTAGAGAAAATCTTGAATAAAGGTGAAAATTATTTTGAACTGATTTATAGAAACTGTTAGAAAAACTGATAATAACAACGTTAGAAAGTGGTCGAGACACACTGTTTAGTTACATGTTAGAGAAATATTTCGCTAAAATGTAAAGGAAAGTACGAGGAAACATGTTAAAGACACTCTCAGGCAGGTGTTTTACCAACCGTTAAGAAAATTGTAAAACATTTCTAAGAAAATCCTAGGAAAGTGTTTCACTAAATGTGCAGAAAATTATAAAGTTCAGTTTAAAGAATAGGTCATCAAGTCTGATGGGAAAAAAATGAAAATAGAAAAGTGTTTAGAATGTACTTATGAAAGGATTTAGAGCAGCTGTTAACAAAAGTGACAAGAAATGTGTTAGTGCATTAATAAGATTCATTTGCTCAAGATGTGCAAAAACTAACCTTTTACAATGAATACTTTCCTTGCTCATACGTCGAATAAATACCTCCGGATTCGAACTCGTGAACATAGGTTTAAATAAATAACTCAACATTTGAAAAGTTATGGTGAAAAAAAAATATATGACGTACCCTTTCTGACATATCGCTGTTGCCAATAAATCGAATAAAGGCCTGTGGATTCGAAGCCGTAACACAGATATATATGAATCATTAATATCAGCTTAAGGTATTCAACATTAAAATATTTTGGTTTGAAAAGCTATCTATAATCTTCTACGAAATATACTTGTACCTTCAGAAAAGGTCCATGAATTTGAACGCGTGATTCTGCAACTATTATTAATAACAACAAATTTATGTATTCAACATGTGCAAACTCTTGATAAAAAGTTAAACTTGTACGACCTATAGCCTACTTTTGGAAATACTGCTCTTGTCTAAAAATCAAACAAAGGCCTCTGGGTTCAAACTCATAAAAATGAGATTTAATTTTTTTAATATCAAATAAAAATACTCAGCATTTAAAACGTTTGGTGGAAAGGTTGACTTTCTATGGTTAATACTTTCAGAGATAACGCCATATCTCGTTAATCGAATATAGTCCTCTCGATTCAAACTCATGGCCCTGAGATAAACGTCAATTATGAACGGATTGACCAGCTCATTATATGAAAACATTTGGTACAAATATAAACCTTCTACGATTTGTATTCCTCGAAATCGCTCCTCACTCTGTGTTTTCGCTGCTGCTTCTAATTCGATTAAACGTCTCTGGATTGGAATCCGCGACAATCAGATCTTAAATAATTTATAATGGATTGATATATTCAACTTTTGNTACAATAATCAACCTTTAACGATCAATATAATTTAAGATTTCGCAACACATTCTCTGAGATGTTGCTTCTGTCTACAAATCCGGATTCGAACCCGTGACACAAACATTTAAATCAATAACAAATAATTCATCTGCTGCACATTTACAAACCTTAGGTAAAAAAAACAAACTTTGTGTCAATAATAGTTTTTGACACATAGCTCCTGCCCATAAATTCGAACCTGGGACCATTGGGATGTAAGTCAATAATTATGAACATATTTACTCAACATTTGCAATATTTTGGGAAAAGAATCTAACTTTTGCGACTATTACTTCTTGAATTCTTACTACATTTGCTTTTAGATATTGTACCTGCCTCTAATGTAACAAAGTCCTCTGGATTCGAACCTGTGACTCTTTGATTGAAACCATTACATGAAATTATACTAACTATTTGAAAACCTTGCTGCAAATATCAACCGTCTATGACTTTTAATTCCCGGGATATCGCTCATGCCTACAAATAACAAAAATTGCTCTAGATTCGAACCTGTGAGCAACAATTAAAAATCAAGAAGAGGTGATTTATCCACTATGTATTTGTAAATTTTAGAGCACAAATCAACGTTCTACGATGAACAACAGTTTTCAAGAAGTTGCTGTCAAACAGTTTATGCATATAAACTGACATACCTATATACAAAGTCAAGGATTTTTTTAATATAGATGTATAAACAATAATTGAATCTCCTTATAAATCATTTGTCTTTACTTTCTGGGGCAAATAAGATTTTGACAACACCAACACCTCCTCTTGTTCTCCAGTATCTGTCAATCACCAAAGAGTGCGTGAGAAAAGACCCTTTCTCGAAACAAGTACTTTGGGGCCGTGCCACTTATTCTACACGTTTGCCATCTAATGGTACACAAGTCACAGCAGAATTGTCCAATCATTACGCCACGTATTTCTGTTCATTTGTTGGTTAGAAGCAATTTTATTGACATCCATTTCATGAAAATACAGTTCCATAACAAAGTCACTTTGTGTTTTATTATGCTCTGTCGTACAAGTTTCTACCTTAAGAGTNGGCTTCAGTCAGAGCGCGGGAAACGAGTATTTCATGTGCATTTTGGGTCACTATTACCAAACAAAGGTCGAAATGGAAAAAGTAGAACTATAGCTCATCTCAAAATTCGTCGCTTTACACGCTGGTACATGATTTGTTGAAAACTATAGTGTATTAACCGCGCAATCTAAGTTCTAAAGAAAAGAACGTCTGATTTGAATTGTAACTCAGTTTGCACGCTTAATACACTATAGTTTTTAATCAATCATGCACCAGCGTGTAAAGGGAAGAATTTTGAAGTGCGCTATAGTTCTACTTTTTCCATTTCGGCTTTTGTTTGGTAATAGTGACCCAAAATGCACCTGAAATACTCGTTTCCGCGCTCTGACTGAAGCCGACTCTTAACAATGTGGAATAGCTCGACAGTAATGCATTCCCAGAAACATATTCATATACATGTTTTTCATCCTTTGGGCTAGAAATATTGCACAGAAATGTAGACCAACAGAGTATTAGGTGGGTTTTCCTAATGCAAAGCTAACTCAGTGTATTTGTAATGTTGTTGATTATTTATTTCGTCAAGATGTGTACAAGAGGTTTCATATCAATCTGTCTAGGTTTGTNTCATGTGAATATTNTGTTGAATAATAATTGGTGCATGAGCTTTGATATTAACCAACATGCACCAGGAATTATTTATTGGCTTTTTACAGAGTTGTTTTATTTGTATTCATCTTTAAAAATCCGTTAAAAATGAAAATGGTGTCCAATGAGTCTGACGAACAAATTAAGAAAGAACGTACATTACAATCTTTCAATTCAAAATATATTACAAAACTAACTGTAGAATCTACACATGAGAGCAGGTTGTTCATTTACAACTGCTGTAGCCAACTTCTTAGGAAATGGTTGTCTGGCATCTTATGTACTCTAAGTCAGTTAAGAGACAACTAATCCTCACAATATTGACTAATAATACCAATATAAACTTGTTTGTTTTCAGAAACAGTATTAACAAACTGAATCTCCTAAGTGATGCAATCCAGACCAAAGTCTACTTACATATGATAAATTTGGTAACATCAAAAAAAATTAAGGTTAGGAATCGTGTAGAATAAATTATGACAAACCTTGATAAAGCACAAAAAAAGTTTTAATTTTAATATAATTTCATGACCTCACTACACTAATCAAAGCACAGCAGCAACAATAATTTGTATTAACGTTACAAAAGTAACAAGGGGCTGTGCATAAAAATAAGATATTATATACTTGCCAATAGATTAGTCTGTATCTTTCGCAGACAGTGAAACAATTTCCTTTAACATATTAATTCAGATGATAAACCAACTTGTATTACAATTAATTAATACAATTTTATAACACATATGGTGACCAACTTAAATTCGGTTACGTAAGAAAAATACAATAGTATCCCTAAATTATGCTTTCAATATATTACTCAGTAAAACCATGCAACATGATCTTCATAACATTCACACCTTCCTCTGTAAAGAGGTAATATTACAAGTGAAGAAATTAAATGTGAAACTTTTATGTG
>KZ874843.1:16848-28939 GCA_003456935.1 Machilis hrabei
TTGTGATTCCTGCAGTTAATTCAGTGTTAGCATTGCATAAACGTAGTTATTGCTAATAATGATCTTTCGGGGAATTTTCGTATAAGATATATCATAAGTAAGGTGCTACGCACTCTTCCATTTCTTCGAAGTGCCTTTGTACGATGCCGACAAAATGTTAACCAAATTGCGTATAGTACATTAGAATCAGGCCGATACAAGAGGATGAACAGTGTATCCGAAATGTTAGATCAGTTAGGATACTGCCTGTGAAGCACTCCACACTAAGGCGTGTTCCGGGAGGCACGTTAAAAGCGGGTCACATCGATAAGTGTTCGATGTAAAAGAACCCACCTCCTGCTATGTGTCGAGTGAGTGGCAAAATTCAATTATCCTGAAGCGTCATTACGACGCGGATGGGGTCTCCATTAGACCTGTGTTGTCATAACCATGGGACCATAATACAATAGCAAAAAAAAAAGTTCGGTTACGATTCACACTATTCTATAAATTAGCTTATTTCAAAAATTTGTTTACAACTTCGCTTCTCAATCTGAGTACGCTGGCCTTTAAAATGTTGTTTTGTTTTATTCTGGTAACCCATGTAAGTCCAAGCAATACCCTAGCTGAAATACTTACTGATGTTGTTACTAACCGAACAAGACTATGCGTATGCGTGCAACTGAGGTTTTACTAGCTTTGTTCCTCTTGGTAATGCCAGTCGATGTCTAATAATATCTAAAGGCGGTCAAGGAAAACTCAAGCACTGCAAAACTCGGTATAAAACCTAAGGCCAGAAAGAAGTAGAGTAGTAAGAGTACTGCTTTCACACATACACACAAAAAACGGTTAAACGTCTTCAGAGGTCGATTTTTGTTCAATTCGATTAAATTAGCAGTAAGAGTTAGAGGAAAAGGAGGCAGAGGAACACTGCGAATGAGCCCGTGACCTACTGTAATCAGCAAGGTCACCCCCTGACCTAGATTTGGCTTTGCCAAGTAACATATCAACCATGTAAAAGACCGACACCATCTTAAGTTACTTAACACGTGGCTTAAGCGGGTTAGTTGTGGCTTAACTCGCCAGACAGATGCGATTAAGGTAACAATTAAAGCTCAGATTAGTGCTTAAATGTAATGCATGTATTGTGTTTCGCAAAAGAATGCACTACACATTTCTTACCTTCAACATGGCTTCTTAAATATGTAGAACTTATAAAAATGTAATGTAATCTAACGACGTATAAGTAAAGAAGACATGACTATCATGGCAATTGGGAAGTTTCTGGTAATAATGGTCTGGCTATTACAGACTGGTTCGTGTTTGAACGTACGGTAAACGATTTTTTTTTCTTGAAAATTCTGAACGTGGCAAAAGTTCTATAGCGTTTAATTGTAGTAATAGATTTGAAATAGGATCAGTAATATGGTGCTAACAAATCAAATTCTCCTGCGTCCGACGATGTTATCAAATTCAAATTCTTCAATTACAATATTTATAAGGCTTCAAGATAACTGTCAACTTCAAATATTGGTTTGAAATTACTGGGCAGTCGTATACATTAATAACAAAATAGGTCAATAAAGAACTGAAAAGGTAGGTCACACTATGCATATTTCACTTTGATAAAAACAAAGTCATATATATTCTGTAAGATACTCTTATATTTTACTACAAAAGTGTATACATTCTTCTGTTGTATGTAAAACTAAACTCTGCAAGCCTAATTTAAATATCCAATAAACATTAAAGTAACTCAGCCCTTTCCCAATTAGCCGAGTTTAATCTACAGGTTCTTGCCCCCTCTGTCATGGCGGAGGACGCACTACAATTAAATGTCGACAAGTAAAAACATGTATTCAGTTTAGAAAATCTTACACCATGATAAACCCAAGAAATCACTAGTGCGCCACATATTCAGTTTCTGAGGTCTGTGCCTCGCAAGCCAGGAACAAAGTAAGACTGTGTTTTCTGTGCACGCGTATTGCGTCCAGTAGGTTATTTGCAGAGTTCACTGAAATGATCTGGCAACAAGTTCTAGGAATCCAAAAATATATATAATATATGAGGTCGTATTGAAAAGTAATGCCTCCGTGGACATAGCTTTTGTATTACTACAAATACTTACAACATTTAGGTGTGAATTGAAAGTTTGAAATGTTTTCTATCCAATGATATTATCACTTTTCTACATAGTCCCTATCTACAGCCACACACCCAACGCTGGACGTGTTGCGCAAAACCGTCCACGTAGAAGTCGGAAGTCTTCTCACGGTACCACTGACGCACCTCCGCTATGACAGCTGCGTGCGAAGAAAAATGTTTGCTCTTGAGTTTGGGGAACATGAAAAAATTGCAAGGTGCAAGGTCTTGGGCTGTAAGGTGGGTGAGGCAAAACGTCGTTGAACTTGAGCTTCTCCAATGCCATGCGTGTTTCCTTGCTTCTGTGGGGACGAGCGTTGTCGTGATGGAAGTTGTCGTCGCAATTTTGGGAGGGTTTCAACGGATTGATGAGTTTGCAGTACTGTCACGTTCCAAAAATTGAAGTTGAATTAGACCATCACAATCCCAGAAAATGGTCATGAAGACTTTCCCACATGCAGACTTTGGTCACCCACTGCGTGTCTGATCCTTCATATACGTTTCGACAGGAATGTCGTCTTTCACAGTACGTCCTCACCTCATGACCGCACTCAAGTCAACACACGAGCCTCCGTACACGGCAGTCAATCGTCAATGAATGCCGATTGGAGCTACACCCTCCGCAGAAAGGATTTCTATAACAGCTCGTTGTTTTAACCGCACGTCCATGTACGGACTGCAGAGCGCATGCACGATGTTACTGCGAGCCACCACTTGGTGAACACGTCACTCACGAGTCAAGGTGAATTCCAAACCTCAATTGACACGATTTGTCCCTTCATCATAAAGGTTATGGACATTGAAGCATTACTTTTCAATACGCCTTTTTATATTGGGTGGAGAAAATAATTGTTTGTTTTATTAGATTATTTGAGTTTATGGTCCCATGGTCCTTTCAGCGAAGGTCTAATAGAGACCCCATATCACCGTTTAGATAAAGTTGAAGTGCAATCTTCTATTATCTTTGATGAGAATTGATCAAGGCGATTGTTTTATCTGCGTCACAACAACGCTTCAGGCTGATTGAATTTTGCCGCTCACTCGACACATAACCGACTTTTAATCTCCCTCCCGGAAGACGCCTATGGTCAAATCTCAACGTGAAGTCTGCAGGTATACGTATAGGAAGTACCTTTACATTGAGGGCAAGGAGTCGAAACTAGAATTTTATCCCAGGATCTCCCGACGAGGGAGAGAGCACTCTACCACTAAGCCAAACTGTCGGTGACACCCTTTTTTTCATTTTGCAATACAAAAATGCCTTTACTTGTGTGTATCATATACCAGTCAAAAGCTTGAGATAAGTAGAATAGGATTATAAAATTGCGATTATAATGTTTTCCAGTGCTCACGAAGATATTAGTTAATACATGTTCACGTGAGGGCATTGCCTAAAGTTGTACGCAGGTCTCGCAAATTTTGGTAAGCCGACTGAAAATCTGAGGCTACAAGATTTCTCATAAAATCTCCATAGTGTTCTGTTCATCTGGTAACAACATTGATGCATGCTAAATTCCAACAAATTTCTAATGCTGATAATATTTTGCGATTGAAACTTACATTTCATTATCTGGCTTCGTTTGCTACACATATAAGTGCTTATAAAGCACACGAGTGTTGGTGTAGGAATGATGGTTTTGTCTATTTAATTACGAACTTGGGGAGTCATATTTTCTATCTTGTATCCACTGTTTGCGCGAGTATTCACCTTGTTACTTGTTGGAATGCCAACGGAAGTCACTGCCATTGTTAAGTTGTAGGAATTTGGTTAATAAGCAGTTACGGAGCCTCGATGAGAGTATTAACTTCTTCAGGTTTATTGCACACCGGGGTATATTCTTTGGATATGTAATGGGACGAGAGGCATTTTTTGGACAGTTCTAGTTGGAGTCTTGAGACTGGCTGTTTCATCTACTGACGAACGGTTGTAAAATAAGGTGTAGAATCGTCACCAGTGGGATCGCCTCGGATATGTAAAGGTGTTATATGTTCACAACAGAGTAAACCGCTCATTTATTTACTTATTTATTTAATTTATTTGAAGCTTACTATGCTCAGGTTTATATGAGGTCTGATTCCGTAGTCTAGTTATTGACATTTTCTCTCAGCGTGAGTTGCCTTTTGTTATGATTATTATCTGTGACTTTCTTATTATTCTATAATCATATACATTATAACCACATATGCAAGATATTAATTCAAAATATTGGTTACGCTTATAGGTCGACCAGTTTAAAGTGCTATTCGATCTTTCTTGTAAGGGGAGCGTGGATGTTGTTTGAAAAGACTTAATATCAGATTCTTGATTACTGCTAACTTTGTTTATATTTCGTATCACCACACTCGCCTTTGGAATGTGTTATGTCAGTTTGTGGTTTCAGATTTCGTCAGCTGAGCGGAGCTCAACTGTCTGACATTCTATGAACTGAACCCTGAACTCGTAAGTGTATGTGGCTTGCTAATGGTGTGGATCTGAGTCCCAAGTAACGTAAATGAATAAAATTATAGTTATTTAAGTTTTGAGCTAAAAGTTACCATAGTGTGCTAATTATCATAACTTGTACTTGTGAGCGGAGTAGTTTACATTAGCTTGATATAACCAAAGTGTTGAAGCAAGTATATTCTGCTTACTCCGACTCGTAAACTATATATATTTATTCGTTCTTCATTCATATTTTGGACTCAAGGTTGAGACAGGCCACACTTGGTTGTATGACAAAATGTCATTTTAAGCATTTATCTGCATAACATAAACCTATAACTATCATTTTAAATAAACTTTATGTAGTGTTCTATAAGCCTAGACCCCGAGATTAAGGTCGTGTATAGTGCTCTAAGAGCCATACTTAAATAACTAGTAGGTTCCTCCCTTGTATCACTGAACTCTTACAAAGTCAAATTAAAGGCTTCTATAGAATGCTACATTGGTTTGAACACATTTTGAGATTAATAACTTCCATCTCAAACATTACGGTAGGGTTACTTGTTTTGACAAGACTTTAATAAACGGTTGGCAATACCCTAACGTGAATAGGAAAGTAAATTGTTCATTAGTTTCTTTTTATAAGCACAGAAACAAGCCTAAACTTAGCATAATATTAATAGATCTGTGAGTCATATCGTGTACACATCAAAATAGAAGACTGTCAATCTTCTCGATTTCACACGACTGTCAATTATAAGCTGTTTTTCTCATAGCCTATCTGTATCATAAAAGATAACAGTGTTATTCTGCGATTGTAAAGAACTGAAGAGAGTGCTAACAACTTAGCATTACAATTAAAATAAACACGTTTTAATCAATAGTCGTGACAAACAAATATCTATTACACATTGGAATGTAATAATGATACAAGTAAGCACTCCACGAAGTAACCCGTAACAACGAGTGTACCGATGCCTTATCATTCTAAAGAATAAAGCATAACATACAGTACCAGCATCGATTCTGTCATATCCAAACGAAGCGTAGCGCGAAATTTCGTTTCGCTTAAAACGCAAATTTTCGTTCACCTACCAAGCTACGAAAAATTAAATTCGGTATTACGTCTTTCGCGTAATACCGAATTTAATTTTTCGTAGCTTGGTAAGTGAACGAAAATTTGCGTTTTAAGCGAAACGAAATTTCGCGCTACGCTTCGTTTGGATATGACAGAATCGATGCTGGTACTGTACGTGTGTCAGTTTCCAATGTCTGGATGATGGTAGCAGCTACCCTCGCGCTGGTTTCGAATTCTATGGAGCCATCGAGAAAAGTTTATATTTGACGGAAAGTCTCTATCTTCCTTAGTTCCTTAAAGTAACTATGGCGACATAACGAATTACAGTTTTTCACAAGTACAAGCTATAAGTATACTAAAGCTTTGGTTAGACGATAGCCTCTAAGCTAGCTTAATGCGGCTTAAGCCGCAGTGCGAAAAGTGNTTTCGCGGTTAAACGTGTATTACACCTGGATTGTGGCAATTTTGCCGCATTTGCGTAATAATCCCAATTCTCGATTCATATTATTGCTGCTGAATTCAGCTTTAGTAGTAGCTACGATGGCGGCAGCAATACCAGTTGATAGGCTTTGTTCTTGTCAGAATAAAGTAAGTAGAAGTTTAATAGCTGTTTGGGATGAATCATCCATAAAAAATGTTGAAATAATGCCATACGGAATGCTAAGGTATTTCACACACAACAAATAAACATCACATTGCAGAGAACTCTAGGTCCAAAGTGGAAATTATATTTGATTTTTCACGTCTAACTCCTAGGCTTCTTTTCACACTGCTTTAGTACGAATTAACGCTAACTCCGCTTAGAAAAATTGTTTATCGTGTAATCTAGGCTTGAGAAAGCAATGAAAGTGTCTAACTTCAGTATTCAGTTTCAGACTTTCTGTTGCGTGACAACGGCTACTCAATGTGATAGTACTCAGTTTTTAAATTAATATGTTATAATTAAAAGTTGCGAACAGGCGCGGCTTGTGATGCCGTAAGAAGAGATGCACACCAGTTTGCCAAGTTGCTTACACTTGGAGAGGACATAAGACTTCATGCTTTCACGTTCATTCGTCACGAACCGTAAAAGTGAAGGTTTGAACACACAAAACACGAACTCATGAAGTGCGCGGTCTTTTACAAGTGTAAGAAATTGGCACATTTTTGTGCACCTCCTGTTACGTCATCACGAGCTGCGCCTGGTTGCGAAAGTCATTCAAAACTACGTTGGTATGCAGCCCAGTACTCTTTGTATATTAGGTAAAATAGAGTACATTCTTATTTTCTTTTGAACGTTGTAGACTTTTAAGTATACCTTAGTGTACGCAAAAGTTAATATTTAGAACCTCGTGGGAGACGTGAAGGGCCACGTCAAGATTACGAATGCAACAATGAAGCATCTTCCCAAAGAGTGAGTCAATCAAGAGAGAACACAGAGATAATCTCGTATGTGACATCCTCTCTGGTGCTGGGGATCAAAAATTAACCCAAAGCCAGAAATTGATGGTGGAGTCAGCCTCAAGTTACGAGCCGAGCTTTCACAGTTCGGATTGATTCCAAATCCGAGTTTGTGCTGTTCAAGTTTTGAAAATTGCCGTACGTTTGATTCCCGCGTATAGGATTGGGTGTGGTGTGAATATTTTATCATCTCCATCATGATCGAGTAGGTGGTAAATAAGTTGTAGAGCTCAAGTGACCGTTGTAATCAATGTTTGTGCAAAGGTATTTGTTACATAATGAGGGGAAAATTGTGATAACATTCTTTACAAATAAATTCGTCAGATAGTGACATTAACAAACAACACCTTGATCAAATAACAATAGAAAAAGTGGACTTTGTCCTATGTGTGTGATCGAAATAATGTGACTGTACCTTGCCTTCAACAAGTAGGAAAGACGTACAGTACTTTATATGGATGTACACAGGACCTTCTCAAAGGCTACACATCAACCTGTGTTTCTGTTGCTGAGAATGCTATCCGAGCGCACTTAATAATAATAATAACAGATACTTTATTGAGGGCGAAGGATTNGCCATATTTGGCCATTCTACACCTTAACCCGTAGTATACAGAATATAATAATGCTTTTACAAAAGAGAAATCCTGACACAAACATACACATACTGTATATATTCAACCATACACATGTAAATTGATGATTTATAAAGTTTAGTATTATTATTTCAATTGCGCTTTTGCAATGATTGTGAATTAAGAAGATGGATATAGCACTGTTTTTTGACTAGGCATGTTGAGGAAATGGCAGATATTCTGAGTGATAAACTATTCCAAAGTCGTACCCCTTCAATTGAAAAGGATTTTCCACCCTTAGAAGTTTTATACCTACGAATAAAGAGTCGATTTTGGCAAGTAGGATAGGGACTTTTTTTTGGCTTGAGTCGACAACGAAGATATGGAGGAGCACCTTTATTTTGTTTTCATCTTTCAAGTAGGGCTGTGTGATTTTGAAATTCAAATATCGAAGTTCGATATTTTCAATATATCAATATCAAGTTATGATGATTTCAAATTTCGAAAAATATTGAGTTTCGAAAATATTGAATTTTTTAAAATATTCATATCTGCTTCGAAAATTTCGAAAAATATCGATAATGATGTAGATATTTTTTTAGATTTTCGAAACTATATAAATGTCTTTCTAAATTTTCTACACTCGTTATTTTTCGAAATCGTATAAACTTGATATTGATATAAATTTTAATTCGATATTTTGATATCGATATTTAGAAAATATTGATCAATCAATATTAAAAAGATGTCGACGTTGATATAGAAATATCTCGCACTCCTACCATTGCGTACTATATAACACTATTTTGCTAAGTAACTACAACCACTTCAACAACCCCGTCCGTCTACACAATCTTATCAATTAATAAGTTGTAGTAGAGAGGCGATTGTACGAAAAATGGTCTAGGAATTCGAACGCTATTATATTTGTTAGCTTGCAAAAGGGGTAGAAAAAATAGAGGACCCATAAGTTTTCACTGCATAATTTGGCCCATTTTGTTTAATGTCTCTACGTACCAGTCAAAAGTTAATTAGTTCCTTGCCGGCGATTTGACCAAAGACATAGCATTACTTTATGTTAACGTTCAACTCTAATAGTAAATATCGAAACTGTTAGACAGTACTTAAATTGCACATTAATGAATTATTATGTGATGTTATAACTGATCATTGCATGATTGAATGATCCGTTCAGAGGTCGCTCTCACTGCATATCCGTGATAATCGGGCTAGAACAGTAAACAGCGGCGATAACAATCGCGCACTTTGAACTCGTATTGGCCTTAAATAGAATTGGTTGTGAACCGAACTTATCTAGTAGATAAGGGTCGTCATTCACAAATGGCACTGGGTAGTATATGGAAATGTCCTAGCAGACGAAAGGCCTGTGGATTAGTTTGTAACAAATTATAGAAGCATGTTTCACANTTTGTATTTTCTGTCTGAAGACTGCATATTGTCCGAATTTGTTGGTATCGAACTAAATTATTTATGAATATTTTGAAAAGGGTGAATTTTGTTGAAAAATGTTTCAAACAAAAGTTATTAAGCATTGAATTTCGTAAAAAAAAAAGGTTCTTATTGTTTTTTTCGACAAGTTTCAAAATAAACCTACGAAAGGGGTAGGAAATAACTTTTGGTTGAAACAGCTGTTTTCCAATGTGGCGTTTGTATCACAAGGTCTATACACGAGGACTTTCAGTATGATCATCGAAAGCACTGGGACAAAACATATGCAAAGTTCCTTGCTTGTGTGAATTTTTTCAGTCAAAAACCTAAAATTCTTAGACAATGAAAGCAGATTGAAAATAAACACGTCTCAAAATATGGGCTACATAAATGATGACACGACACTCAACAGACCCTCTACCACTATGTCAATAATAGATGCGTAGTCGTGGCGCAGTGTCTAGTTTTGTTTTTAACTGAGCTCGATGCTTACACTCAAAATTTAAAACCTAATTTGTAAGAATGCCAAAACGCGGGTCTCTCTTTTCTTCTTAATCTTTTTTATCCAAAATTGGTTCAGATCTGTGGCGTTTCAGCTTGTTAGAATCAGGAAATTGCAGTATTGTATAGGCCAAGCATTTATTTTCAAAAGGTAAAAAGTTTAAACTTACTATGAGCAAACGAAGATACATTGAGTTGCAAAGCCACATAATTGCAGTGTTTGTTAGACTGAAAGTCAGGGCCGTATTAAGGATTTTTCCTCCCCTAGGACCCCCCAAAAAAATTCCGCTCCTTACTAACAGTAAACTGAGAAACAATAATTGTTTAAATACATTTTTATAAGTGCCGCCCCTAGACCCCCCAAAAATTCCGCCCCTTACTAACAGTAAACTGAGAAACAATAATTGTTTAAATACATTTTTATAAGTTATAATTGTGAACAAATTACATAAAAATTAATATGATTTATGATTTTGCGAAGTGTTCCACACCCTGGGTTTGAGATTAAGGGGGCGACCGTCGGCCGACATATTTCGATAATTCTTGTCGTTGTGATAAAAAAAAATTGTTTTATACAGTACCAGCATCGATTCTGTCATATCCAAACGAAGCGTAGCGCGAAATTTCGTTTCGCTTAAAACGCAAATTTTCGTTCACTGACCAAGCTACGAAAAATTAAATTCGCTACGTCTTTCAGGCGAAGCCTGAAAGACGTAATAGCGAATTTAATTTTTCGTAGCTTGGTNAGTGAACGAAAATTTGCGTTTTAAGCGAAACGAAATTTCGCGCTACGCTTCGTTTGGATATGACAGAATCGATGCTGGTACTGTATACGCGAGAAAAAATTGTCAGTCTTGCCGCCCTAGGCCTGGGCCTTGTTGGCCTAGGCATTAATACGGCCCTGCTGAAAGTGGACTTAAGTATAATGACAAAACATGATGTTCAAAATAATAAAAAAACGTACTGTGAATATTGAAACCGCTGAAAGATAGAGGGACAGTAGGTCAAAAATATACTGCTTATCGCATGATTAATCTCTGGAATAAATTACCAATTTAAAACAAAAGTTGTAAGAACTAAATTGTCTTTATTATTCAGTTAAAGGAGTGGTTATATTAAAGATAACTATATAATATTTAAGCTTCGTAAATTTTGTTACGAAATAATTAGTTCTATTTTGTTTTGATTGTATGAAAAACAATATTTCTTGAAAAATATCGTGTACTGAAGGAAGTACACACCTTGTTAAGAGTAAACTTGTGTGTGCCCGTTTTTGTTACAGTCTTTTCATTGTAAAATGTAAATGTGAATAGTTTTGTCAATATAATGACTGTATATCGAACAAATACGTATCATTGTCGTTTACCGTCGTGAAGAAGTATCATAAAATTTATCTAAATATAATACATCATAAGCTGCTCTGAAGATTTAAATCAGCAACTCTTTTATTTTAAGGTGGCAATTTATGTCACTAATCATACTTAACGTGTAGTTTCACATACTTTAGTTTGTTAAACGAATCTGGTTAAAATCTGTTGAGCCAAAACGTACACCAAACTTCGTCCGGCGATTTCCAGTTTTTAAGTCCCGAATCCTCTTAACACAACCTCACTCTTCGATGTAGTCTGAAGTAACCAACTGTAATAATCAGAGTTCATAAGAAGGAAGTCAGATTATTGTTAGCTGCTGTCAATCTGTAGTGAACTGAGTGTGCCCCGCAGGCCCCAATAAATGTTCTAACTTATACTCTTTTGTATGTGTTTTTAATGTATCGTCTCAATTTAATATTTTATCTTCGTTATGCGCAATAGTTATCTCACTCAGAGCTTAAGACGCAGCAATGCTGAGCTCCGAAACTAGGTAGAATTGTCTCGAGTGTAATCACAACAAATTTATTTAATTAGTTCAGGTTAAAGTAAGGTGAAATCGGCTAAACAAGCCCGACAGAACATACCTTGTACCACATAATAGTTATAATTAAATCGCTAAAGTCAAGACTGTATTGATAGAAAATTGATTACTAACCGTCTGCACAGGGTTAGTAATCAATTTCCTATCAATACAGTCTTGACTTTAGCGATTTAATTATAACTGTTATGTGGTACAAGGTATGTTCTGTCAGGCTTGTTTAGCCGATTTCGCCTTACTTTAACCTGAACTAATTAAATTAAGTTGTTGTGATTACACTCGAGACAATTCTACCTAGTTTCGGATTTCAGCATTGCTTACTCTTAATTCTGAAGATTATTTAGAGGGTGGTTCCTTCTTGTCAGTGAAGATGCGACGGAACAAATTGTTAAGAGTTCTTCATTATGTGAAACACTCTTGTTTGTGCTTTGCGCTTTTCGACTAGACCAACGAAATCAGCGGCAGCCATTTTCTTGAACATCTTAAGAGCCGTTCCTCAAAGGATCGGGACTCTGCCTGTACAGTACCAGCATCGATTCTGTCATATCCAAACGAAGCGTAGCGCGCAATTTCGTTTCGCTTAAAACGCAAATTTTC
>KZ874844.1:11672-35319 GCA_003456935.1 Machilis hrabei
AACAAAATTAAGTTATCTAAAGGATAAGAATCTCTAAACGATAACTTTACAAAGAGCAAAATGCAATTGGTTTAAGAATAATGCTTATTCGAGGAACAAAATAATAACGATCCTAATGTTTTTGTTCATGAACGATATTTTTCATTTAAGTTTCAATTGTTTTCAACCCCTGGTTAAAAGAACTGTGTTGTTTTGCTCAGTAACTACAATCAAAACTGACTCATCGGCCATCTTTTTTGAGTGAGATTTTCAGCTCATTTGATCCACTTAATTTGGATAGAGCAACTTCTTTGTTACATAAATTCATTCAAAATATTAATGAATAATTTTCGATAATTCAATGTATAGAAATTTATATTTTATAAAATTCGGGATACAAAAGCTGTCTTCCTTAATTATTAAGCTAGCGTTAGAAATGAATCAAAAATAGGTGCACTTATTAACTGTATAAGAGGACACTTAAGTGTTTAAAGTTTGTAAATTCCAGTAGAAAAAGAATTTTTATTTTAATGACTGGCGTGATATATACCAGTCAGGAAGCTGTGTGGTGTAATTTCAAGCAAAAATTGTACTGTTAGGTGGCGTCGAAATTTCAAAGTTCTTATTCTTATTTAGATTGATTCTTAGACATATGTTGAAATGAAAGATGTTCTTCTTTACTGAGAAATCGTTTGTTAATCGGAGATTTTAACTCATGACCTATGGTACTAAATTAGCTGCTCTTGATGACGATTTTCAAAATCTTAGATAACTCAGTATTTATACGTATGTCCTAATGAAATGGCCTTAAAAGTGTCATTAACAATTTACAAAAGTAATAAAAAATCTTAATTCTTGAATAGTCCATGGCTGTTATGACAAGGTGCTCAGCTGTCATCAAGATCAAAAATTTGAATGACCTTAATACGTAAAAATGTACTCTCATCTAATATTATATGATTTCCGCTAATGTAATCTATACTTTTTATATGATACTAGATAACTACACTTTTACGTAATAAAGGAAATATAATAACAAAACAAATATTTTTAAATGCCTTTAATACAAATAGAGTATTTATAACAAACATTTTTATATCCATAAAATGGCAATTAAAGAGTATATAAAAAAGTCCATACAAATACAGGAAGAGTTATCGAAATATGAAAATAAAAAAACACACATTCAAATCATATTTAAATACGTATATCCCAAAGGTGAAAATATATCATATACACTCAGTCAGTATAGCGTGGACGTTTTGTAACCCTTCACAACATACACTTAAAAACTTTTGATTTAACACACAAATAAAGGTGTATATTGATATCAGCATCACTGAAGTTNTTTAGGTTAAAAATAACTCAGTACAAGCGTTACAATATTTTAGTATCTATATCCTTGTTGGCCGCGTTGCTGTAACTCATTCTGTTGGTAACCTCCATTAACAGCGTTTCTTGCAGCAGCAGCCTGTGCAGCCGCAATTGTTTCTAATGACTTCTGGATCTCTGCTGGAATGGGTGGTGGTGTAGGGAGGTGATCTCCACGAGCCTGAAATCCATTTTCATCAGCAGTGTAGGTCACAGTGTAGAGTAAACCATCAGTGCCAGTGTATGAATAGGATCCTTGAACAACTTGAGCCTCCGCATCAGTTCCCACATTTTTTAATTGACCAGATGCTTGAGCAACAGTACCATCTGAAGTCTCGTAACTAGAATATGGACAAAAAAGGGTAGTTGTAATAGAATCGTAGAATACTACAACAGATTCAAGAAACTAGATCGTGTTTCAATATT
The DNA here is from genome assembly GCA_003456935.1 of Machilis hrabei. NCBI lineage: Eukaryota > Metazoa > Arthropoda > Insecta > Archaeognatha > Machilidae > Machilis > Machilis hrabei. The sequence goes on from KZ874844.1 coordinate 13,449, forward strand.
AGTTTATTTAGAAGGTACAAAATAAGACCACAAAATATTACTTCTTGATAAAGAAACTACATTTAGCTGCTAGTAGACCATTACTAGAAAAAGAACTATTGTAACTTAATTCCCGTTCATAAGACATTATAATTCAAGATTATCTAGAGTATTAACTATTTTACAAACTATAGTATTTTTATGACTTTTCAAAGAAAGAAGTGTTACTGATGGTAAAAAACCTACAATTCTTTTTGACATGGAAAGCTATCAATTATATTTTTGTATGTACAGTAAGTAGACAAATGTAAATTTGGAGTTCATGAAATGGTAGTTTAGAAGTCCAATGGACAATACCTTGTATAAACGTGTATGATTATTATTTTTAGTGTAAAGCGATATTCAATGCTTTCCACTCTGTTTTATGAAAGCATTGTTCTGCACGTTTACATGGTGGCTTTAATTGTGTCCAATACGGTTTTCCTGGCGTTCTTTGGAGATTTAGGGAATGATTAAAAAATGTACAATTTTGTATTTATTTAGCTTTTTTAGTGTTTAGCGTTTCATCAAAATAAAAGCACACAGTTCCCGGTCTCTTTTTGTCTTCCTAATGTGAAATAATTATAAAAAATGCGGGGTAAAGTAGTCACAAATTACAATGTTTGAGGACGTTGTATTACGAAAGTAAAATTAATTTAACAACACATCGTGATGTGATTATATGATGCTTGTTCTTTCAATACCTTGGATTAAAAACTATTATTTGATTTCGGTATACAATAGTTGGAACTGAATACTTGAATTTCGTATGTGTATTTAAGGTATTTGGCAATGTGATCCTAGTGCCTAAAACTCCTCATATCTGACATTTTAGGCACTATTACAGAGCATTAGACTAATTGCATTTTGCTACTTACTTGCCACGTTAGTGGTTGGTAGGTTCTTGTAGGCCTACATGTAACACTTACCACAAAACACCATTTTTAAAGTAAATCCTAAAATATGCCAGCGATCATATCTCAAAGCGATTGACTACCTCAAGTGCAGAAATAAATATCCCACTCAACGAATAGCTATTATTTTTGGCTTACGCATAATAAGTTCAAGAAATTAAAAAGTTAGGAATATAGATCACGCCTTTTGTTTATGTCAGAATAAACGTTTCTAGACCAAAATAAAGCTGAATAAGGTTAATCGAAATAATTAGCCTATTTTTATTTAAAAAAAACGAAATAACCACGTTACACATATTAAACTGTAATTATTTTAGAATACTTCTTAACAAAATAAACTGAAGGCATTGAACAACGTTTCTAACTTTTTAATTTTCCAGATTTGTTCCATACAAGCCAGAAATAGAGCAATATGATATCATAGATAGACATATCTGCCCTGGAGGTGATGGACACCCTTAATTTATAAGAAAATTTGTGCAAATACTCAATCATGGGGTTGGAATCCGGCAACATTTTCGTATTTGACAATATTCGTCATATGTAACGACAACGTAGTATATATAATTTAATCTACTGATTTAACTAAATAACTAAATTTAAATGGAAGTCTCATTTAAAGATATTAAATCTTCAAAATCAAACCAAATCACATGTTTAATTTAATATATTTTTATATACATAAAATGTTTTTACCTGTATTGATAAGATCCGTCGCCATTGTTCTGGTTCTCTGATCGCAGAATAGCAACTTGAGGAGCTGCAGAGACACCAAAACCAGATGAAAATGCCCCACGATTCACTGAAGATCCTGCAAAGCCTCCAATGTTTCCNCTTCTAATATTTCCTTGGCCAGCATTNTGAAGACGTGTGTTAGTAGCAGCTCCACTATTTGGAGGTAGGTACAGATTATCCAGACGACCTGCTGAAGCAAGGCTTACGAAGCAAAGGACGAAAACCTAGAAACATAGTTTTGTCTTTACTAGAATGAAGGGTCAAAAGACAAGTTTAAAAAATCAGAAATGCCATTTTTACAATAATTTTTATTAGCATCTTAAAAGTACTGACTGTAGTGGCGATAGTAAGGCATCGTATGTATTTTGAACTCAACGTATTTCACAAATTATCGTCGTTTTCTTCTCTGTTAAAAATTCACCTGTATGTGTTGGAAAAGTAGTAGCTAAACATTAACTATCAAAGTAAAAAAAATACTCTTTAAAACTGTAGCTCATGACTTAGCTAAACAATGCGTACAATTATTTAGTCTATTTCTGATACTGACAATTAGCATTGAATGTAACAAGTTTCTTTAATTTACGGTTCTTATCTGAATAAATAGCGAATTGCTTTACTAATTTGTAGAAAGGTATATATCAAGATAACCGAAAATAGAAATAAATACTTATTGGACCTTAAAACAAATATATTATTGATTTTAATGAAACGTAGGGCTATACATAAAATAGGTGAACACTACTCTGCACTTGTCTACATACTTTATTAATTATGAACACAAAAATATTATTATTAAAATACAAATCAAGCCAACACTATTCTACACCTGTCTATACTTTTTTTTTAAATTATAGAAAGAAAATATGTTATTCATAATAATGAGATGTATATAAAGATTAGGTGAATAAATACCTCAGAGACCTTTATAAAATAGAGCAAGCATAATAGGGCTTCCTTATGGAAATTCTACAATAAACTCTAACTCAGCAAATAGTAAGAAAAATTTAAAGATAGTGTACATAGATTCCATACGTATCTTTGAAATTATTATACATACCACTTTATATTCCTCAGACTGGGTCTGGAATGGACCGAGCCCGTACGAGTGCACTATATCTTAAAAATACTTTTAACTTGTACATGTTTCTAATATTTAAGATTTTAATTAACACGCTTCTTACCAATTTCATTTTCACGACTTGAAGTTCTTACAAACAGATTCCTCAGATGTTTCTCTTACAAGAGAGTCGTGATGTACTGATGATGTTTGAGTATGCTGTACCTTTTATATACAATGATACTGGTGTGACAAGATTTAAAATTCAGGGACGATGCCAAAGATGTGTAACAAGTAGGGCGTTCTTCACAAAAACAGTTGCATCATCAATGGACCTACAAATCCCTCGACTTGATCTTACCTACCTCAACTCTTTTTGTTCGTTTGTTTTACTTGTTCTCGGAGCTTAGCATACTCTCACCTATTAGTATACATAATCTGTCCTTTGCATATCGTAACTCTCTTTTGCCGTTAGCTAAATACTTTATAACATTACGAATTTATAATATAATCAAAATCAAAATCTAAGAGCTGTTTGAAGTGCTAACATCAAGTATCTATAACACTGAATATGGCAAACCCTTGAACGCAAATATCCGTATGTGAATATATACAAGGTGTTTGTAAAGTTCCACCCCCCCCCCCCCTGCAGATCTTGGAAACCGTTAGCAATTTGGAGAAACGGCGAAACACGTGGTCCATGATTTCGAGGAACTGCTTTATACGTGACAAGATGTTGACGCGGGACCCCGCAGGGAACCGGGGCTGCGGCCCAACGCGAAAAATTTTAATGGAAAGGGGGGTCGTGTGATACATCATGTGAAAGGTCTAATCAAGACGAGTAAATCAAAACAAAAAATTATTTGTTATACGCTCATTTTCAAAATGTCGGCCGGTCAAAGTTGGAAATTGAATTTAAAACAAACCTTTATTATTCAGGTTTATGAAGTTGCAGAAAGTAGGGTAGTATCAAATCTGTCAGGTGGCAAATGGGGCTCAATTCGAGCACCGCCTCAATTAAAGGTAAGATTGTAGACTGTTTTTGTGCATTAAACTTTTAAAACCGAATAAAATTACAAGAAAATAGGATGAATATATCGAGGTCATTTATTCAGCTGCAGCTGATAGTCTCAAATTTGATACTACCCTACTCTCTGAAACTTCATAAAACTGAAAAATAAAGGTTTGTTTTAAATTCAATTTCCAACTTTGACCGGCCGCCATTTTGAAAATGAGCATCGTAGCAAATCATTTTTTGTTTTGATTTAGTCGTCTCGATTAGACCTTTCACATGATGAATCACATGAACCCCTTTTCCATTTCAATTTTTCGCGTTGGGCCGCAGCCCCGGGTCCCTGCGGGGCCCCGCGTCAATATCTTGTCACGGATAAAGCTGCCCCTCGAAATCATGGACCACATGTTTCGCCGTTTCTCCAAATTTCTAATGGTTTCCAAGATCTGCAATGGGGGTGGAACTTTACAAACACCCTGTATATCAAATTATATTATACATAGTTAATCATACAATAAATAGGATTAAGAAGTTTGAACGTTTTATTTAAGTTTTGTCTCACTGTTTGTATTTTTGTAGCAAAACTGGGAGATCAATATTCTTTTCAAGTTAGTTTTAATAGAGACAAAAACATTAAAACGTGAATACGTTCTCCTTGTACAACCTTTCATTTCTTGTATTATTTCGGTTTGCATACAGTCTGTTCACCAAGAAAGTGTCCTGCATAATCTGAAAGAAATAAAAGTTAGGGTTAATTTTTTTTTAATGAATGTAGATGTTATAAGCTATTGCGCAATCACCTCCATTGTCAATTATGGCTTGGCACCTTTTTGCAATGTTTTCAACAAGGTTTTCAGCATTTTTACGAGACAAAGAGCGCCAAATTTTTTTTAATCCTCAGTGGCTTTCCTTTGAGCTTTATCTTCATGTATGACCACACATTTTCTATGGGATTTGCATCTGGAGACAATACAGGCCATTCCATCGTAGTGATGCCATTTTCTAGTTTTCATTCACTACAAAGTTTACTGCAATGTTTCAGGCCGTTGTCCTCTTGTAGCACCATCCTCGTTCTGTCTGCACCAAAAAACGTTTCATCAGACTTCAATAAATATCTTTTTATGCATTTTCTCTGCATTTAAATTGTCTTTAAACAGGAAAAGACAACAAAAACTGCGTTTATAGAAGCACCCGCAAAAATGAATTTTTACAGGACGTTTCACTGTGTGCTGAAGAATCCTGTTATGCTTCGTTGAACAGGACTTTGGTAGGGGAGATCATGCCGAGAAGCATGATTCGTCCGTACAGATTACGTTGTCCCAATCTCGACCTGAATTTGTCCTCTACCACAACAGTCGTTTTGTCGCATGCTTTTCTGACAATAACGGTTTCTTCATGGTAGACCGAAATGACACACCTTTTTTAATCAGGTGACTTATGGTTGTATTTAGGGCAATGTTAAGTCCCTTTTGGTGGAGCTTGATTTGGGTTTGACGCAGGGTAAGGTTAGGGTTCCTCTGAAAAGAGGCAAGATCGCTTTCTCCTGCTTCGGCGTCATCGCACGAACCAACCCCTTTCCGGCAGGTCGTTTCCTTTCCCAACCTCCAAATACATTTTTACCCACTTCTTCACGAATCTATTTGATTTCCTAAGTGATGCCGCAGCCGCTGCGTACGTCAGTTTCGGTCCTTTTGAATGATTTACTAGGAACACCGTCTCAAATCGCATAAGATATTTTGCACCCATTTTAAAAACACAGAAATTAAATGCAACAGTAACTCAGTGTGCCGGTAAACTATACATTGTGCAAAAGAGCATAGTTTGAAGTTACAAACAGCCTATGACAGATGGCACTGCAGTGACTTTCTTCAAAATTATGCCAGTCACTTTCTTGTTGAACAGAGTATATGTGTATTCAACGAACCAAAAAGGAAGATAATTGCAGATTAGCCAAAGTTTTAGAAATGAAATTAATGTAACAGAGGCTTAAATCAACAACACCATATTTACTATAGTTTCCAGAAAAAATATGGTAAATTGTTTTTTGTATATCCAGATATCATGTAGGTTGTATACGTTTGAGCTTCATCCTGTGCTTATTTTGTTATAAGAATATATGGATTTTTTTAAGCAGTGAAATAACTAGTCTAGATTTGATGACTTCATACAATCTTCTTTTTATTGGGTCATTTTTGTGAAAAAATAAATTTCACAGCTGTGATTTGCTTGTATCAGTTATTAAGCGTTCAAAGCAGTCTTCTATTATTAACCACAGAAATATATGTTCATTTTTACTAGTAAGTGATGGTTTACTTAACATAATCTGAAATGTTGGAACAACTAAGTTGGGTTTCATTAGCTGAAAATCGCCATGAAAATAGGATGAAAAGGTTTAAACAAATCATTGACGGTCAATTGTCATTAAACTGCGAACACGTACTGCAAACAGCTACGTATATNGGTAGAAACGATCACGCAAATAAGATTAGGGAAGTTAGGTGTAGAACGGACGGGTATTTGTTGTCTTTTTTCCTCGGACAATTCGTGAATGGAATCGTTTATGAGTTGGTGCGTTGCACCCCCTTCCAAATACTTAAAGTTGATTGCGGGGTAAGATGTAGATGTAATAAAGATAATGTTGCGCACCTCCACCTATGTATTTAGAACCAATTTATAGCAGTTTAAAGATATATTTAATTTTATTCGACTAATTGCATTATACACTGGCGGAAAAAAGCGCGCCACTTAAATCACACCGATTTTTATTTAAAATTCAAATTGGTGTAAATTCACCAAATATGATTCAAATTGCATAATTTTTTTCCTTATAGGGCAAACATTTGTCTTCAAAACCCTTCTAATAACTTTTATTTATACACTCATCCCGCCCAACAGCACGGCTAAAACCAAAGAGATGTTTTTTGGTGAAACAAATCTGAATTTTGGCGCCATCTGTGGACCGTATTTTCAAATTGTCGATACTTTCATTAAATGCATTGTTCAGTTTGAACTTTTTTAACCAAGATAAAAAAATTGAGGTTAGTACGGCGTTTTTTTAAGGAAGATACGGCGTTTTGAAGGTTACTCTGCATTTTTCCGTTTTTTTAATGTTTTTTTCAGATGACTATGTAATGTTGGCCAATGAACAGCGTTAAAAAGCGAAGTGACAAACATAATCATAAAATTTGTTATACCGCTGCCATTAGCATTACCCGATGTTCACCACGAGGATGTTGCCGGTCGGATTTACACATCGTGTGTGTGTGTGTGGGTGTGCGTGCATGCGTCCAAGAGTACAAGCATGTGTTCGTACGTCTATGCATTCGTGCATGTGTCCGTGCATGCGTCTGTGCCTGCGTCCGTGCATGAGTCCGTGCATCTGTGCGTCCGCGTATGTATCCGTGCTTCCATGTATGCGTGTGTCCATGGGCTCGTGCACGCGTCCGTGAGTCCACGCATGCGTCCGTGCGTAGTCATCTGAAAAAAAAACAAAAAAACACAAGAATGTAGAGTTACCTTCAAAACGCCGTATCTTCCTTAAAAAAAATGTCGTAATGCTTTCAATGTTGTTTTGATTTTGGTTAAAAAGTTCAAACTTTACAATGCTATTAATGAATTATCGACAATTCACAAATACGATCCACAGATGGCACCAAATTTCGTAATTTTTCTACCAAAAAACATCTCTTTGGTTTTAGACGTGCCGTTGGGCGGGATGAGTGAATAAATGGAAGTTATTAGAAGGGTTGAGAAGAAAAATGTTTGGCCTATAAGGACAAAACAATTCATGCAATTTAAGTCACATTTGGTGAATTTACACCAATTTGAATTTGAAGTAAAAATCGGTGATATTTAAGTGGCGCATTTTTTTTCCCGCCAGTGTATGTGATTGTAAAGAATACAGTGTGATATTGCCACAAACGATTATTATTGTAACTGCCAACAAAAGTTAGGAAAAATATCACTATGTATTCAACTTCCAAGATACTCTTGATTTTTCTTCTAGTGGGATAAGTTGTTTGTGAAGAAACTTCGAAAAAAGTGGGCATTAGCAAAATAATTTTATTACAATGCTGAAGTGATGCATAAAAAGGGAGCTGTCAAGAATGTGGCAGTAGTTGCAGATTTAATTTTCGTAAAATAATGATGTACTGAAGAAACGTAGTTTGCTGTCCATCAAGGTTAGTGACCGAGAGGCTATGCCACTGCCAATACAACTGATAAATCGCTTATAAGTACACACTATATTAAAGTCCAGTTATTTAATGTACAATATGTGTTCATAAATAGAATCAGCTTCATATAATCTTCACTTCATTCTCAACCAAACTTCTATGAACATCAACAAATACAAGGTGATTCAAAAGGTTACTCCAAAATATTAATAGCTAATAGGTGAGCCCATTCTGAGTCGAAATAATATAGGAATATGGGGTCTGTGCGGTACCGTTTCCGAGTTTAAAGCAGTTTAGTGTAGCCAATGAGGCGCGAGCACAGGACAAATTAAGCCTTCCGTGGAAGAGAGCTCTCGCCTCATTGGCTAACTAAACGGTTTTAAACTCGGAAAGGCGCGAGTACAGGACAAATTAAGCCTTCCGTGGAAGAGAGCTCTCGCCTCATTGGCTAACTAAACGGTTTTAAACTCGGAAACGATACCCCGCAGACCCCATGTTCCTATATTGTTTCGACTCAGAATGGACTCACCTATTAGCCATTAATATTTTGGAGTAACCTTTTGAATCACCCTGTATAGGCTAAGTACAGAAAATAGCAAGTAGCAACGTGCTTTGGCCAAGTGGTGGTGCTGCTATCACATTGAACAGCAATAATGACTTTTTCCCTGCGTTGTGCTTAAAAGTCTGGTAAAAAAAATGTATTGGCATCCCTAAAACACTTCTATCATGAAACAACTCATTTTTAGCCAGTTGCTACAAAACTATCTCTATTGTGATTGGAGATTATTTGAAAATAGTGGTAACTCTTTAAACGTTAAGAATGCTATCATAAATAACATATCAGCTAATAACTTTTACCTTAAATATCTTTAATTTTTACAGACATGTTGTGGACATACTTCATGTAAAGGCTGTTTCAGTAATTGGTTTAAAAATTCATATTACCAGTAAATCAAAAGGAGGATATCATTTCATATTTTCGAAATTTATGCCTACAGAGCTCTATCCATTAAATTTCGGTGTTTTCTTCTAAAAATTCAAATTTTTTTTGGAAATGGACATTATCTTTACTAAAAAGTAATTTTAGCTATTCATTTCGCTGTTGCTCTGTTAAACATTAGCCACCTACCAAGTTAGAAAACGTCAGGTTCCACGCAGTTATTAATTGATATAAATGCATCGTGTACAAGTAACAAAAAGTAAAACAGTCAAAGCTTCCCAACAAAGGTATTTATTAAAAATATACAGTATATAAAAGAAAGATAAAGACCCATACATATAAAGTAATAGATACTGAAGCATTCAATTGATAAGACATTCAAATCGCACTTAAATACGTATACACAAGATAAATATTACAGAACATGAAAAGGTGATAATTTAGTGATCGTTGACTCTTTACGTTCATGCTTGTGGATTCAAGCCTATTTAGACAATAACAAGGACATTTGTAAAGTTTACGTACAGAAACCAATGAAATTGTTCAAAATGTATTCAAGATCAATTAAATGTTTTAGTATCTATAACCTTGTTGACCACCTTGCTGCAATCCATTCTGTTGATAACCGCTCTGTTGGTATCCTCCATTAGCAGGATTCCTAGCTGCCGCAGCATTTGCAGCAGCAATTACTTCTAGGGATCTTTGAATCTCTGCTGGGATTGGAGGAGGTGTAGGNAGATGANCTCCTCGCGCCTGGAATCCATTTTCGTCAGCGGTGTATGTCACCGTGTAGAGTACACCATCGGGACCGGTGTATGAGTAAGATCCTTCGACAACCTGAGTTTCAGCTTCGCTCCCAGCATCTCTTAAGTAACCAGATTCCTGAGCAGCAGTACCATCTCCAGTCTCATAACTATTAAATATATAAGATTAAAAAGACTTACTACAATGGGATAACTACAGTAGTAAATATCTTACTCGTACATACAGTAACAAACAACAAAATGATTCTACGACTTAACCTTGAGTAAAATTTAAAGTATTTAGGGATTACACTTCATTTTCTACTGATCTGTGGGTTCGAATCCCTCATAAGGCATGGATGCTTGAGATGTCCACTCTAAGCAGTGTCCATCGCCCTGAAATGCTTATCTAATGTCGGTGGAATGTTAAAAACCACATTTCTTCATCCAAATACTTTGACATTTCAAATATACACTTGTATATATTTTAATCTATATTCATTAAACTAGGAGTAACACAACTGATAACAAATCGTAGAACAATTAATAGAATTAAATCCATTTGACTAACAATCTTGCAATTTTATTTATAGCAGGATTCCTAGCTGCCGCAGCATTTGCAGCAGCAATTACTTCTAGGGATCTTTGAATCTCTGTTGGGATTGGAGGAGGTGTAGGGAGATGATCTCCTCGCGCCTGGAATCTATTTTCGTCAGCGGTATAGATCACCAGCAATGGGATAACTAAAGTATTTACAGTAATGTCCTAAATGTTTGTATTATTTCTCCTAACGTTTTGCGAATTTTTTTCAGTGATAGCTCTAAACAAAGTTTACTAACAACTGTATATAGTGAATGTGGAAGTTAAAAAATATATAAATTTTTACCTGTACTGGTAAGATCCGTCCCCATTATTTTGGTTCTCTGATCGGAGAATGGGAACCTGAGGTGCAGAAGAACCTCCGAAACCTGCTGAAGATGCGCCAAGATTCACTGAAGATCCCCCAAATCCTCCAACGTTTCCGCTTCTAATATTCCCTTGCCCAGCATTCTGAAGACGTGCATTAGTAGCAGCTCCGCCATTTGGAGGAAGGTACTGATTATCCAGACGACCTGCCGAAGCAAGGCTTACCAGACAAAGTACGAAAACCTAGGAATAATGTTTTGTTAGAAACTACATGATCTCAAACTGTTTATGAACTATATATTACTTTTACGGATTTGGGTATTTTATCTGTTCTCTCCTCTGAAATGTCAGAGTTACTCTATATAATATTTGAATGTGATACGCCTTTTTGTAAGACCATAAGTTATTTTTGTATGCTCCTACATACAATTCTGTTATACTAATTTATACAAAACATAAGTTTCAGACATATCTACGCCTCTAATTTTCTAAATCAGAATTTTAACTCCTTTTTTAACCAAAAAGATTAATAAAAACTCTATCGTTTCCTGACGTAACATTTCTTCCCCTAATCGATTAATTTTAGCTGTCCTGTGATAACTTTTTCGAAGAACCAAGTATAATGCGAGTATTTTCCTATTGACATATTAACTAAAAAGAAATTCATACTGTTTTGTGAATCATTAATCCAAGATTCATAATGCATACCGTATTTATCTAATATATATAGCTCATTGTAAGTGAGTGAGTGAGTGAGTGAGTGAGTGAGTGAGTGACTGAATGACTGACGCTAATCCTATCCATGATGCAGAAGAGCTAGAGAAAAATGTTAAATACAAAAGTTGTTCAGCTTGTTATGAAACCTACAGAAAACATCGAAAATCCGACTTTTTTTTCTCACGTGACATCTTAATATCATCCAAACGGTGCATTGTGTGGGAAAAAGTCATATCACAAAAAATGTTTATTTTGGCCCCAAACATCTGATTCACTACTTCAAGTTTAAAATTTCCGCCATTTTGGATTTTCGTTGCTATGGAAACCGTGTGCACTGTGTTTCACCGTGAACACTGTCTTTCGAGTAATTTAAGGAATATTGCTCGTATTAGTATATAAATAGACAACAAAGGTAATAGAAAAATCGCACCCACGGACTTAAAAAATAACAATGCTTGTTAATTCTTTAGTCAAAAGTGAAGTAACAAAAATGTTACCTTCGCAGCGTTTTTATTTTGTAAAATTTTTAGTACAACCAACCATCCATTTCCTACCCACAGTACCCAGCTTGGATAATTTTGGTTGAATCGTAATCAAATGATTAGGTCACTGCACGCGAAAATGAGGCATCGTAGAAAAGAGTTTTACTGCAATATTTTTACTTAGAAGGCAACTAGGAATCGATTTCTAGAACCCATATATATGTAGAGGATGACAAAAAAACTAATTGTAGTTGACTTTTGAGTCAACACACATTTATATACATATAACTCTAGTAGCAGACATTATAGACCCTATTCAGATCTAAATAATGTTTGAAATTAAACCAATTATAATATGAAACCATAGTGGCATTATAATAAATATATTAATTTAGTATTTTCATGAATAAANTATTGCAAATGATGAATGACGTATTGATAACATGCAAATCATTCTAAAATTGTGAAAAACTACCATATTTTGTAAATATTATTCAAGTTTTAATTTATACTATTTATAAAATATTTGTAATTCATTATGAAAATTTCCAGTTTATTCCTCCATTAAATTTCACACTCTTATTCACGGTTCAGATTTCTATACATAAAAATATATTCTAATCAATTATCCTACGGCAACACCTAACTATAACTCTAAAACATAGCGTATATGAAACTAATGTATTTTCTTATATAAAAAATATATGATACTTACAAATAACGTTTAAGCAATAGTTTTTATTTACAATATTACAACAGAAACTTGTACTAAGCTGAAGCCAAATACTGGGTGTGCATGTGAAGAAGATTTCATAAAAAATCAAGGAGGACTGATAGGCAAAAAGAAGCTAAAAAACAGACACTTATGTCATTAGACTGTTACTTATTGCACTGCTTAATTATTAGATTCATGCCATGACAAGATGCAACATAATACTGTATGTATTACCTTCACAACATAATCTTATGTCCATAATTTTAAATTCAACTTATAAATCCCCACATGTTAGTATATTTTTGCTACTATACTGTTACACTATCTAGACCACCAATAACTTCATAGCCAAAAGAAAAGCGCAAACGCATGTATGGTAAATCTCGACAATTAATTCAATGTTTGCCGGTTTCTTTCATTAAAAGTTACTACTATCTAGTAATTTCTTACCAACTTCATGATAACTTGCAAAAGTTCTTACAACCAGATCACAGATGTTTCTCTTTCAAGAGAGTCGTGATGTACTGATGATGTGTAGGTATTCCAGAGCTTTTATATCCAAGCGATGATACTGGTGTGACAAGGTTTAAAATTTCAGGGACGTTGCGAGAGATTTGTAACAAGTAGAGCGTTCTTCAAAGCATCAATTGCATCATCAATGGACCTAGAATCTCTAAACTTGATCCTACCAACCTTAACTGTTTTTTGTTTATTTTTGCTCTTTCTCTTAGCTTAGCCTACTCTCACCTATTAGTATACAGGGATCCCATCCCATCTCTCCTTTGCATCTGGCAACACTCTTATTCTCGCAAGCTCTTCTGAACTCTTTTTTCTTTTTATGTGATAATGTATCAATTCATTTCACGTAATAGTAGTTCTCTTTTAGCGTACTGATAATGTGCATTCCAACAGCTTTTTTATATTAACTGACTTTAATAGTTTATCATGTAACACACTTGCCATTTTTAAGGACAAATATTGTTATTCACATGAAGATAGCTGGAAAGGGGATAGTTGGTTCAGGCATTCTATAAACGTCTACCAAAATATACCAATTTGAAAAAAATGGCTATAATATTTGGTGATATGGTCGAAGTATGCGTTTTGGACTAGCGTTACAATTGCAAATCGGATTCAATGTGAGCACCTGCCAAAAGTTGCCAAAACCTTTAGTCCTCCTAATCAAAAATGTATAGTTTCGGCTTATATGATAATAAGGGTCATCCTCAAGGCGACTGGTTAAAATCTGTTAAATACTATAGTTGTGCGGACGAAACTGATCTCCATATAAGTTTTATCTCATGAAATAGTAACAAAACTCGCTTAAAAAGTGTGTTGAGGCACATATTTACAATTATTTAGCAACATGTAACAAAATGGTATTCTAAGGCCTAAAAGTACCGTTCTTATTGTTTGTGAATGCCACAAAATACTTTGTTTCATTGCAGTCTATTACAAAACGTTAATGACGTAGGTTTTAATTATTACACAATGTGTTATTGTAGTGACACAAGCTGTTTAAGCCCATTATTATGTATCTTTAAACTGTTAAAGCCTTCGCTTTTCCTGAACTGATTTTTTTTTTCTTTTTTTTTTTGCAAATGGTTCAATATAGAATGTCAAAGATTAGGCAAATCAGGAGCATAACATTATAAAATAAAGCAAAACTTATTGCGTTAATGGTGATATCTCTTCTACGAGAGAATAAATGTTTATGAGGGGTAAACTAGATGAGCATCTCATTAAAGGGTAATGTTGTGATAAATTATGATTTACTATTTACCGCCGTAACAATACCAGATGGGGTCATTTTACAAAGATGAACATTAATATGTTTCTTAAAATCATGGCATTTAACTATGATTAGGGAATGTAGTTCTTGTTTTTGTAAGGCCATTAATGATTTGTTCACTTCGTTTTGTTTTCGTTATTGAAAAGTTTTTAAACTTATGAAAACAGTGTTAAACCACTACAGTTAATATTACAGATTTTCCTTTTTTTAATGTTAATGTTATTGTAAACACTTTGAAAAACATTTCAACTAAGAAATTGATGTGTCATGAAAAAATAAAAGTGCTTTATTTATAAACGGCCTTACGCCAACAATAACTTAATTCCATAATTATTTTATTTTTAATGGATAAACAGAATTACAAATGATATAACACTGAAACGTATCAGGCAATTTCTTAAATTACGTATCGTAGACGTCCACTAAACACAATGCTCCATTTCTTGAGGTTAGATAATCTATGCTATTATTATTATTTTTTGTTGTTACAAAATTGGCAATAACATTTTAAGTATAAGAAACTATCATAATTTAAATATATTTTTTCTTTATATGAAGTTAGCGTCCTTTAATATCCCAATATTAATTTCTGTGTCTTTACTTTCCCAAATTTGAAAATTTTGCAACCAATTTTTGGGTTGAAAATCTACGTTACGTTAATGCTCTATTACCCATACTTTACAGTCCTCAGTGCCCTCTGTGTCTCTATGATACTAATTTCAACAATTTTGCAGCTATGTTAACATATTTAATCTTATCTTAATCAATTTGAATTTAAGCAAAACATTTTATGAGATTAGCGTCATTTTGAACGTCTGTTAACCCAATATCTTGCTCTATATCTATTATTCTAGTTTTACAAAATTGGCAACACTATTTTAGTCAGCTTACAAACAATAGTTAAGTAGTTTTTAGATTAACGCTAATCAAAATTTATAAGCAGAATTCTGTGATAACTCTAGTGAATATATATCCTGGTTAAAGTACTTTTTGCTGAATGTAAGGGCAGGAATAATAAAATATTTTTGAGGTTATTACTTTTTCTTTATTGAACAACAGGCCCTTACTTTGTGAACGAAAGTATTATGTAATACTTTAAAAACATTGTAAGGTAATAACACTGTGTCAGTATTCGAGGAACTGAAAAGCAAGACTATTGAAGATTAGCCGAACATATGAAACATATGAAACTGTAGTTTCCAGGAAAATTATTAAAAAATGAATTTTGTCTATATCCATACATCATGAAGTTGTATATCTTTGAGTTTCAACTTGGGCTTTTCTTGTTCTAAGAATATCTGGAATATTTTAAAGTAATGAATTAACTAGTGTAGTTTTTATGGCAACATGGTTTCCTTATATCGGTTATTAATGGTTACACGAAAGCTCGTCCTATTCTCAAAAAGTAATTGAGATTAAAAATACATTTCTTTATTATTCACTACAGAAATGTATGTTCAATTTCACCAGTACGTTGTGGTTTACTTAGCATAACAAAGTAAATGTTGCGCACCTGTACCTTTGTCTTCATAACCAAGGCATTAGAAATTTAAAGTTATATTTAATTTTTTGTTCAACTAATTGCATCATATGTGATGGTAAGGAATGCTGCATAAAATTACCACAAACAATTTATATTGAAACTGCCATTAAAATTTAAAAAAAATATATATATCTACGTATTCAACTTCCAAGTCATTCGTGATTTTTCTTATAGTAGGGTGACTTTGTTGTGAAGCAGCTACGAAACAAGAGGGTAATAGCAATACCATTTTATTACAATGCTGAAGTGATCCGTACAACTGGATCTACAAAGAAAGTAGTAGTGATTGCAGATTTTTTATTTTCATAAAATAATACTTTTCTGAAAGCAGAGTAATTTGCTGTCCATCAAGGTTAGTAACTGAGAGGCTATCCCACTGCCAAGGGAAACGATAAACTAAATAGAATTGTGTGATAAATCGCTTATAGGGGTAAACTAAATTAAAGCCCAATTTATCAGGGTATAATATGTGTTCATACACAGGGTGTTTAAAAATGTGTCCAAAAATTGGAGATCTTGTTCTTTGGACCCAATAATCTTATTAACATTTTTTCGCAGACCTTTCAGACTAATGGTTTAGCCATAATTAAGCAATTAAATTGTCCAATCACGAGGCGCGTTACAGAAACACCACGGCCACGCTCTAGAATTGGCACTTCTCATTCGCCAATTCTAACGCGTGGCCGTGGTGTTTCTGTAACGCGTCTCGTGATTCGACAGTTTAATTGCTTAATTATGGCTAAACCATTAGTCTGAAAGGTCTGCGAAAAAAAATGTAATAACATTATTGGGTCCAAAGAACACGCTCTCCAATTTTTGGTACACATTTTTTAAACATCCTGTATATAATCTGCTTCATATAATCTTGACTTCATTCCCAACCAGACTTCTATGACCATCAAGGTATACAAGTACAGAAATGAACCAAGTGGTGGTGCTGCTGTTATCGATAGACTTTCAATTGTACAGTAACAATAACTTTTCCATGTGTTGTGCTAAACTGTATGGTAAAATAAAATAGCTAATTTTCAGCCAATTACTGCGAACTACCTCTATGGTATCTGTAGATTATGTGCAAATATTGATAGATTTTTAAGCATTTAAAATGCAATCATAAATTTTATACAGGATGTACCGTAACATGTGGGACCCACTTCCAGGGTAAGTTCAGATGACCAATACAAATCGATATTAAGGAGTGGCAATAATTTTAGTCACCCCATTTCCGAGATAAGTGAGTTTTTCGAAACTGTGGCAAAATTGTACAACTAACAATTTTATTACATTTTGGAGGAATAACGTTTATGCCTCTTAATGGTACCTCGTATGAAAAAACTCCAATATACTGAAGCCATTCATTTTTTCTCACACAAATTCAGCTAGAGCAAACAAAAAGACTCATTGAAGTGTACATTTATTAATAAACAATGAACATAATATTAGTCATGGACATAACCAAAGAAATATCAAATTTTTTGTTCCATACTTGTTTTTTGTGTTTGAATGGCCTTCATTAAAGTCTAGCTTCACCACTGTTCTTTTCAGTGGTTTCTAAAAATGAAACAATTGTATAGTGACTTTTTAAAAAGGTTAGTCAGGGGTGAACCGTAACATGTGGGACCCACTTCAGCGGTGGACAGGTGACACCAAAACCATGAAAAAAGTTAATACATGTGTCCTATTTGACAATTTGTTCGAGTTACGGCCAAATGATTCCACTACAATTCTTGTATTTGTATACCATACTCTTGTACCTGTTTACCAGGTACTCGTATGTTCTATGGGTTATTCCAGGTTGTTGTGTTGACAACAGCAGTTGATAATGTGCAGTGAATTAGACATGTTCTATGGGTGTCCGACCTGTTGATCTCGAAGAGCAGATTTTGCAGCACGTTGAAGAAAATGTTGGCACCAGTACATGAAGAATTGCAGCAGTAGAGAACGTCGGACACATGACAGTGTGGAGAGTTTTGCGACAGCAACTGCCTTATCCGTACCATGTTCAACGGGTACAGTCACTTAAGGACGATGATTATCGTCCCAAAATCAACTTTTATACGTGGTTCCTGCTGATGTGTATCGCCGATCAGTATTTTCTGTCCAATTTATTATTTACCGATGAAGCTGGAACTGTTAATATTCATAACACTCACTATTGGGCTGAAGAAAATTCACGTGTTATTTGTCAATCACGACACCAGCAAAAATTCAGTGTATGGGCAGGAATACTGGGGGACAACTTAAACGGATCTGTATTTCTTGATATGAAATTAACAGGTCTATCTTATGTTTATTTCTTTAAAAAATCAATGCATGGACTATTGGAAGACGTCCCACCTGATGTTGTGCGTTGCATGTGGTTTATGCATGACGGGGCGCCACCACATTTTAGCCGAGTAGCCAGAAATTTCTAGAACGAACGATTTCCTAACAGGCAGATAGGTCGTACAAGATCTACTCACTGGGATGAACGTTCTCCAAGCTTAAATACATTAGATTTGTATTTGTGGGGTCACATGAAAACAATTGTTTATTCACCACCCATTGACAACACTGAAATACTTCGTCAACGTATACAAGAAGGTTGCGAACGAATCTGATAAACACTTGGTATTTTAGAAAGAGTAAGGCAATCTACTACACGACAAATACAGGCTTGAATTCATGCAGAAGGTCGCCATTTTGAGCGCTTCCTATAACGGTAAGCACCTCCACATTATTGTAGTACATAATGACTATAACTCGGAAACAAGGTCAAATGGGACACATGTATGAGTAGGTTCATTGTTTTGGTGTTTCCTGTCCACCGCTGACGTGGTGTCCCACATTTTACGGCACACCCCTGACTAAACATTTTAAAAAGTCACTGTGTAATTGTGTCATTTTCTGAAAACACTGAAAAGAACAGTGGGGGAGCTAGACTTAAATTGTAGGTCAAGAAAACGCACACAAAACAGTAAGGCATTGAACATTGGATCTCCCATTGGTTACGTAGGTAACTAATATTATGTTCAGTTTTTATTAATAAATGTATAGTTCAATAATCCCTTTTGTTTTCTTTAACTGAATTTTTGTTAAAAAAAGGAATAATTTTGGTATATTGGAGTTTCGAACCCGGTGCCTCTTGCACACGAAGTACGATAAAGAGGAAAAAACGTTACCTCTGATTCATTCAGCTCAACGTCATTCCTCCAAAACGTAATGAAATTGTTCTTGGTACAGTGTGGCCATATTTATCACAATTTATAAAAACTCACTTATCTTGGAAATGGGGCGACAAAAAATAGTTGTCACTTCTGAATATCGATTTGTATTGGCCCCTGAACCTACCCTAGAAGTGGGTCCCACATATTACGGTCCACCCTGTATAAATTAATGAATATTATCCTAAAACCTGTTTATGTTTGACAGATATTTGGTGGACATACTTCATGTAAAGGTTGTTTCGATAACTCGTTTAAAAATTCGTAACACAATTAACTGAATCATTTCGGATATTGTTATTTCAAGGCTCTATCCAGTATATTTTAGTGCATTCTTTTAAAAATATGCCGTTTTTTTATAAATGGTTACTCTCTTTTTCTAAATAGTAAATTACAACTTTTCATTTCGCTGTTGATATGTTAAACATTAGTTACTAATTTACATACATAGACAAAGTGTACAAGAAACGAAAAAATAAAACATTCAAAGCTTTCCAATAAAGGTATTTATTAAAAATATACAGTATATAAAAGAAAGATAAAGACCCATACATATAAAGTAATTGATATTGAAGCATTCAATTGGTAGGACATTCAAATCGCACTTAAATACGTGTACACAAGATAAATATTACAGAACATGAAAAGGTGATAATTTAGTGATCGTTCACTCTTTACGTTTATGCTTGTGGATTGAAGACTATTTAGACAATAACAAGGACATTTGTAAAGTTTACGTACAGAAACCAATGAAATTGTTCAAAATGTATTCAAGATCATTTAAATATTTTAGTATCTATAACCTTGTTGACCACCTTGCTGCAATCCATTCTGTTGATAACCGCTCTGTTGGTATCCTCCATTAGCAGGATTCCTAGCTGCCGCAGCATTTGCAGCAGCAATTACTTCTAGGGATCTTTGAATCTCTGCTGGGATTGGAGGAGGTGTAGGGAGATGATCTCCTCGCGCCTGGAATCCATTTTCGTCAGCGGTGTATGTCACCGTGTAGAGTACACCATCGGGACCGGTGTATGAGTAAGATCCTTCGACAACCTGAGTTTCAGCGTCGCTCCCAGCATCTCTTAAGTAGCCAGATTCCTGAGCAGCAGTACCATCTCCAGTCTCGTAACTATTAAATATATAAGATTAAAAAGACTTACTACAATGCAATAACTACAGTAGTAAATATCTTAATCGTACATACAGTAACTAACAACAAAATGATTCTACGACTTAACCTTGAGTAAAATTCAAAGTATTTAGGGATTACACTTCAATTTCGACTGATCTGTGTTCTAGCCTAGTTTGTAATATCCCACCGAGTACTCGAGTAAAATGAGATTAAATAAAATAAAAGTGTACAGGTTAACTCCAGCTCTTCCCCAGAACAGTCTGTACTAAAATCTAGCAGAACATATTGCTATATGGGAAATATATTGTATTTTCTTCCTTATTAACCACAATCGTGATAATAGTAATTGGTACACATATTGACTGACAGTTTTACAATTTTATTTATGCAGCCGGTATATTAAAAATACCTAAATTATTTACAATAATATGTTAAATGTTTGTATTGTTTCTCTTAAACTTGTACAATTGCATTTTAATGATACCTGTATATATGTGAAACTTAAAAAATACATAAATCTTTACCTGTACTGGTAAGATCCATCCCCATTATTTTGATTCTCTGATCGGAGAATGGGAACCTGAGGTGCAGAAGGACCTCCGAAACCTGCTGAAGACGCGCCAAGATTCACTGAAGATCCCCCAAATCCTCCAACGTTACCGCTTCTAATATTTCCTTGTCCAGCATTCTGAAGACGTGCATTAGTAGCAGCTCCGCCATTTGGAGGAAGGTACTGATTATCCAGACGACCTGCCGAAGCAAGGCTTACCAGGCAAAGTGCGAAAATCTAGGAATAATATTTTGTTAGAAATTACATGATTGAAGTTCTTTTATGTACTATATGTAATTATTAGGAATTTTGGTATATTATCTGTGTCTCTCCTCTCAACTGTCGGCGTTACACTATATAGTGTTTGAATGTGATAGCCTTATTTTAAGGTCATTAGCTATCACTATAAGCTCCTGTATATATTTCTGTTACGTTACTTAATACAAAACATAAGTTTCAAACATATCTACGCCTGTAATTGTTGGTACCAGAATTTTAACTCCTTTTTTAACCAAAAAGATTAATAAAAAATCTATTGTTTCCTAACGTAATATTTCTTCCCTTATCGATTCATTTACACTGTCCTGTGGTAACTTCTTCGAAGAATGAAATATAATATTTTCCTATTAACATATTAACTAAAATAAATTGATACTGTTTTATGAGTCAATAATTCAAAATTCATAAAGCATACAGTATGTATATTATTTTATACATAGACACCAAGGTGATAGAAAAATCGCACCCACGGACTTCAAATAGACAAATCCTTGTTAATTCTTAGTTAAAAGTGAAGTGATATCAATGTTGTCTTCACAAGTACAGCTCCAGAAAACATTTTTGTAACATGTATCAAGTAACGAGTTTAATAATAATTTTATAAAAAATTAAAAGCGAAACTTTTGGTCAATCATGTAATTGTTGACGTCCTACCGACTCTAAATAGGTCATTTAGGACAATGAACAATGGACAGCCATGCCTTACGCGGGATTCAAACCCGCAATACCGCACCTAGTTTTCGGTACGCAAACCACTAGACTGAACAGGTTGACTAATTTTGGTTGAATCGTAAACAAATTATTAGGTAACTTCACGTGAAATTGGAGGCATCAGAGGAAAGAGTGTTAGGCCTCTACTAAAATATTTTGACTTAGAGGGCAACTGGGTATCGATTTCCAGAACCCATATATATGTAGAGGATGAAAAAAACAACTAATTGTAGTTGACTTTTGAGTC
>KZ874846.1:40777-54139 GCA_003456935.1 Machilis hrabei
TCAGATTTTAGCTGCTCACATCACTACAATGGCGGTTAAACATGTCAGTGCCCAAACTGTAAGAAATGTACTACATAATGCTCAACTGTGTGGTAGTACAGCGAGAAATAAACCCTTACATAAGTGAAAGAAACAGAGAAAAGTGGCTGGAGTTTGCTACAATATATGTAAACAAACCAATGGACTTTTGGCGTAAAGTATAACATTTTATGATGAACGCAAATTCATCTTTTGGTGGTCTGAAGGAAAGAAATTTGTATGGTGAAGACCGAATTCTGAACTTCACCAGAAGAATCTCCAAACTATGGTAAAGCACGGCGGTGGTCACGTAATGGTTTGGGGATGCATGGCGTACAATGGAGTTTGAAACATCGCGTTTTTTGATGGCACAAAGACTGCTAGAAACTACATCGAAGTGTTGCTTAGCAATTTACCAAAGAGTGCAGTGAAATTGGGCATAAGCGAGTCCAATTACTTTCAGCAGGACAACGACCCAAAACACAGCCAACACAACAAGATAATGGTTGCTATATAATGTTCGCAGAAGACTCGTCGCCCCTCCTTAGTTACCAGATGTTAACCCTATCGAAAATTTGTGGCATCTTCTGGATTTAGAGTTGAGGAAAAAGAAAATTTCTAATAAACGTTACCTTAAAATNATACTATCTGAAGAATGGCATAACATTTAGGCAGAGACTACTAAAAAAGTAGTAGGCTAAATACAAAGACGATTACAAGCCGAAATTAATGCAAACGGAATGCACACCAAATACTAGAAACTAGTGTCGTTTCTCACGTACAGTGGGGAACATGGATGGCTTCCGTGCTGGTAAGTTAGTGAGCCTATCCTTACAACTACGCACACCCTCCACAAGGAAAAACAGGCATTCAGTGACATACCGTNGCCAATGGAGGTGAGGGGTGCTTCTGCTTCTACTTGTTTCTTAATCGGGAATGGAAGCCATCCATGTCCCCCACTGTATGTCATTTTTATATACCATTCAGATGTACAAATACTGTTTAGACCAAACAATTTATATTTTTGTTGCACTACTTATTGATGTTGAGTAATTAAGAGTTAAATCGCCTTACATTGTTATCATAAATTAATAATACGTTCTCGAATAATGTATGTCGTATAATTATTTTTCTTCTTTATTTTAAGTTATTGCTGAAAAACGGGTAGTGCAAATACTTTTTTTCCCACTGTACAATACTCTGAATAAGGTGTTCGGACTCCTCAGATCTTACTGTACAAGTATGTACGCAAATGATACCCTTGTTTTAGCACGTGGACCCCATTCCGACTAATTGAGATGCATTTTTTTGGTTCAAAGTGTCAACAGGGTGCTTAATGTTTGTACGGGCCAGTGGCGTAGCAAAGGCCCCCGCAACCCCCGCGGTGCGGGGAGGCCCCTGGATTTTGCGCTACGCCACTGGTACGGGCACCAAAAGTATCAAGCCTTAGGGTAGGAATATAGTGGAGTTTCGATACCAGATGCACTAAATAACTGCCAGCCTAGCTTTGCAATCTGAGAAATTGGCAAGTGATACGTGTAGATACAGTGGAGTTGTTAGTTGAGCTGTAATTNAAGAATATTGCAATTTTTAATTTGTCTTTCACTTATGGAGGTTGTGTTTCCCTGAGAACGACATGGAGGCGAAAAGAC
Organism: Machilis hrabei; assembly: GCA_003456935.1. NCBI lineage: Eukaryota > Metazoa > Arthropoda > Insecta > Archaeognatha > Machilidae > Machilis > Machilis hrabei. Next base: position 42,448 of record KZ874846.1, read on the forward strand.
CCGATGGGAGGCGAGAGGACTCGAACTCAGGGATCGCATTAGTCAAACCAAGGTGTATTTAAACATTTTTCTATCGTAGATCAACGCTATGTGCACAGCTAGCTTTCACGACTCCATTATTATTATTTTGCTTTTATTCCTCTACTCAACGCAATATGCGGCTCTTCTCTGGTATCGAACCTCCACTAGCCTTAGTTTTCCCTGATGAACTTGCTCAAGAAAGTTCTGAGAAAAAGGATTGTAAGTTATTCTTACGTTTAATAGTAAACAATTCACATAACGTCTATTAACTTTCCACTGTTTTTTCATGGCTTCTGTGATTCCATCACCTTCCTTAGCTAGCTCATTAGACTAAAAGTAAGCCGTCGACCTGGGGAGTAGGTAGAGTGCCTGACTCCTGTCCCAAAGTTCGTGGGCTCGAATCCCGCATAAGATATGGATGTTTGTGCTGTACTAAGTGTTGCACTTGTGTTGTCCTAAGTGTGTGCACTCGCTGTCAGTAGATAATGCACCAGAAGTAATGCCAGCAGGCGGTTCCTGGTGCAGTAAAAAAAATACTAAAAGTAAACCATTTTTACTTTATCGAAGGCTTGTGGAGGTGCTTTAGTAAGAATGTTGTTTTTGACACGTTTTAAGAGTGGCCTATGTTGTTAAATTACCACAAATAGTCCAAATAATTAAATCCAATGAGTTTACAAGGAAAGTGTGACTATTACCTTACCAAATAATACTTTCAATACCCACTACCATTACCAAAAATATGTCAGGTAGTTTCTCTGACCAAGCTGCACTGGAATCGTTATTTTTTATTTATGTACGTACCACTTGTCTAGGTAACTGTTTAGAAGAAATCTCGGTAGAATAATTTGTCATACTGAGATGGTAGACATGTATACATAGTTTTTAAGCAAAAAATGAAAAGACGAATGCATGTCTCTGGTTATGTCTTTTCATGCGCTCTTCATGTTCATCACTATTACCACTTGTTCTTGAGCTCAGAATGTAAGGTTCAGCTGATATGCTCCCTTACATGTACGAGTGGGTCCGACCGTCCATCTTTTGCTGTCCCTTCTCTTCTCCCGCCAAAAACCTCGGGCTCTCCACAGGTCCCCTCTGCCCATTCCACGGCGGCCAGGACGACACGGTTTTGTACTTAGCGGAGGCGGGCAGTGGCCAGAGGGACTGAGGGACGGCGATGGGGACATGGCGCTCAGTAATTGCTCTGGAAGCCGCAGCTGCCCGTCCCGACGAGGACGTCGATACCGATAGACCAACGGACCGACACGTCGACACACTCTGACACCGACAACAGAAAGAGAGAGAGAGAGAGANAAAAAAAAGAGGAAGGGCAAGAGAGTGGCAGAAAGAACAGCAAAGGCTGAGAAAAAGTAATGACCAAAACCTGTAAGCATACTCTTGGTGCGTACCGAAAGGTTTAATTTTTGCAAGCAAGCCATCAAATAAGTTATAATAATGTACTGGTAATGAACATGAACTACAAATCCTTAAAATAATAGTTAATTATCATGCTGTCACCGCTCATAAAGTTGCCCANGTTTATTGAACTTCAACATTAGTCTAGAACATAATTGGACATTAATCTAGAATATCCACTTTATAATTATACGCTAGCACTATTCCGAAAGAGTATCAATTCATATTGGTTAGTAATGTAGGTGTTTAAAATACTTATCCTTACGGCATCTGCCATACGTTGGCGTATACCGGTAGACTATATGTCAGACAGGTAAAAGGGCCTATGTGATGGATGATCGTGTTGTCCTATAGAGTATGGCTGTGTAGTCAACAACACAACACGATTTAGAAAAATATAACCAATTGATTTTCTACATTACCTTTTTTCGCTCAATATACTACAGTAAAATAATGATATGTTTTAATTTNTTTTGACTAGGGCCAATGGAAGACTTTACAGAATTTAAATTATAATTCCACTATTGCATTGTGCAGTTACGAGAAATGTTATTTTCAGACAACAAATGTATTATAATTCACCTACAGCCAAGCTTAAATTACCATTTGGTAATAGCCAAATTGAACACAAAATACTTTTATCAACCTTTTTGTATCAGTTAATTACTCGATTTTAAAAGATTTTTTTTAAATTTTACTGAGAAATTATACCATCTTAAAAGAGGATCGAACCCATATTTATGATTTCTCGCACCTTGGAAAATCGATGTGACAGATAGTGACTACCGTCAACAAGGATGGAGAATATTCTCCAAAGGTCCTGAGTTTAATCCCTGCTGATTGTACGCTAGTATAGCCTATTTTCTCAGTAATATTAAAAACGAAAACATATATTTCTTTAAATCCTTAAAATAGAGTCATAATCAAATCAAACATGATGGATATACTAAATAGACCTTAATTAATAGGCCTTTATGTTGTTGTTTTTTTACTCCAGCAGTACAAATTGGACTTGATGTTTCCTCAGTCAGATGGGACTTTCATTTCCTCGAGTTAAGAATGGATTGGCAGTTTCCTAGACCTAAAGGTATGACGTTATAGTGAGCACTTAACTTTGAGGCTAAACTCAATGATAAAGTTTTTAATTGTTTTGGGAGATGTGATGCTATATTGTAAGTCAAATATTTACAGATATTTCAGTCATATTCTAATGGCCATCATCAGGGTTGTCACACACGATAGTCACAAAATTTTGCTGTTGAATTTTTAGTCACTGTGTTGATAACTGTACTCAGTTGTGTTGTTACGGAATTTATCAGTAACATTCATTGTCATGTTCATACGTGATAAATTTCAACAAAGCTTCGAGAATCTGTGGAGATTCATAAATCCTTCAAAACGTGGAAAAGCTTACAACTGAAATTAAACTAACTGATATTTTCAATTTTTGCTGTTAGTGAAACTAAGCAACAAGGCAAGATTATTTCCAGATTCTAAAGATTAGTTTTAGAAGTCATCTGAAAATAAAAATAAAAACCATAAATTTATAATTTTGTCTTTATAGTATAGGCTACTTCTTGCACACTTATTCCTGTCTTATCTTGGAAAAGGAAAGTTCCGAGATAAATAAACTTTTATGTGGTTTTATTAAGTCACACACGAAAACAAACGAGCTATTTTTTTTGTTACGATAAATATGAAAACCCTTCCTCATATGGAGTATATAGGCCTATATTCGGCAATAGATTTCCAAACACATAATTTTAACATAGGTTCATTCTTGCATCAATATAAATAACATATTTTTTTAGCTACGTACACTAAAATTGATGTGGAAATCATATCTGTCTCTTTGTCCGAATGTGATCATATGTCAGAGTGAACATCGATCGGTGACTTATGACAAAAACTTAGCCGGTGATACTATCGATAAAATGCTACTGTTAGTAACGTTATGCAGTTGGACTGTGACAAATAGACCGTAACGAGTGAATACTACATACGTACCACCAGTCAATAAACAAAAATAATTCCCATTGACAAATCAAAAGAACAACTTTTATTTTTTTATTTCAAAATACTCTGGTTATAACATCAATTTTGATTTGTGGTTTATGGTCGCTTTAAGTACCCATTTTAAAATTCACTTTCTTCGTCTTTGTCAGTCAAATTTAGTTCATNACACTGCTAAACATGGGATCTGGATAAGATTTAAATCGCTGTTATCGTGGTTCGTAGGATGACAGATTTTTTTTCGGATTTCTCTGTTGTGGCGAACTTTAGCTTTATTATGAGATGAAGGAGGCGAAGAACAATGGAGGCGCCACGGTGGTCCAACTTGCAACTAACACGTTTCAACATGGCAGTGTCCCTGCGGGGAGACGAGCCGAAGAAGGAAAGGGAANAGGAAAGGACGTGAAAAGGGAGAGAAAAGAGGAGCAAGAAAAATGAGGCACCAAATAAGCTGGGAAATGTCAGGGTCTAATGCGGAAACTGGCGTCGGTCTTGTAGCGAGATCCGGAGGACGATTGAGCTTAACACAGACCCATTTGACGGATCTCAGCGAGACGTCTTCGAAAAACGAAGATACAGGAGAGAAGACGAACACTTTTTTTTTTGAAGAAGGAAGAAAATTGAAGTGAGGAGTTCGTGAAATTTAATATCTCCTAAAATATTCCCAATAAATCGATAACATTCTTTACGTCCTTCATTTTAGTAGATGAAACGTAAATCAATTCTTGTAGTTGTGTTTTATTCCCAGATGTGTTATTGGTATTCCGTCTAGTAGTTCAGAGGATGATATCTTAAATCACCCAAACATTGACATTGAGTTAAAATGATAAGAAAACGATTGACATATCAATGCGATTTGTCTACTGGGAGTGGGCATAATTGTAATGGGACTTTTCATTTCACTTCCACTTTCGGAAGTTTACTGGTTCACTTTGCCTCCTACACTGATATTAGTCGATTTTGTCCACAACTTCGGTCGTTGCTGTAGCCGTCACAAATACTGAAAAAACTTCCATCGACTAACGATAACATCCTGGAAGACGATTTATCTTGACTATGGAGAAGTCAAGCTTCGGAGCTTCCGTCATAGCACCATGAGTTAGAAATTNATCTGGTATTAATTGAAGCGATGAGGCTGACGTATGATGAGCAACTTACCGTGATGAAATTAAGTTATACATTAGGGCCTACACCGCGAACAACTGCCACGTAAAGTCGCCCACACATCCTCAGTTTCAATGACAGCTTTACCCGTACGAGCTTAAACCTTGCGGGTAAACATGAAATCTCCTCGAACGGGTAAAATCGAGTAAAATTTGTTCTCAAAAGGTTTTCTTTTATTTTCACCGTCGTGATTGACTGAGCTGTTGGCAATCCTGGATGTGTACAGTCGTGCGCGCCGAGACAGTTTTCCCCGCACGTGCTTAAGCGCAGTGTCACGCTTCAACAGCATACCGAATATTGACAAAAGGTGTTTGGAGGCAATAAGACAGTTCGGCGCGGATAAACATGAACGGGTAAAATTACCGACAAAACCGAGATTGTGGGGCAAATGGAAAGCTCGGTTAAAATCGCACGTGCAAACTCGAACGGATAAAATTGCCATCAAAACTAAGTACAGTATGTATGGGAGCCTTAAGTGTACCAAGACAAGAAAATTGTACGATGATAACTGAGTCGTACACAGGTGTTTTGATGGTTTGTACGTTTTAAAGATGGTAGAGAACCGCTGGAAAAGGATCCTTGTCCAGGCCGTCCCAGGTAAATGTGGACAAAGCTTACGCCATTGTGATGCAGGATAAACGAATAACCACATGACTACTCCCTGAACGTCTTGAAATGAACAGTCACTACGAGGAGCAATGGAACGTCTGTACGTGCGCATGCGTCATGTTAGAAACGAGCATGTCCGAAAAAACAGCTTGGTGCTGTTGCATGACAACGCACCCGCTCACTGTGTATTGAATGTGAAGCAGTCTCTTGCTTCAAAATCCATCTGTTTGATTCAGCAGCCCCCAATTCGCCAGCATTTTGCACCAGCAGACTTTTTTGTTATTTCCCCTAAGGTGAAACTGTCCCTAAAAGGGGAGTATTTTAGTGACATTAACAAAATACAGCGCCGTTTGGTCGAGCAACTGAAAGACGTTTCTGTGCAGGACTTCTATTGCGCTTTCGAGGGCAGTTTTATAAACATTTTTAGCGCTGTGTGGAGTTCAGAGGAGTTTATATTGAAAGTTAGCAATACAAACCTCTAAATATATTCATTTGTTTTTTTTACATTAATTACATACAGTATAGTTGTTTAATGGTCACACTGTGTATGTATGCGCTTTAACAACAATGACTCCTAATGTATCCATACGACACAGACTTTGCCGTCAGTGAATAAATTGTGACAAACATTGCTTCAGCCTCACTTTTCCGCACCACGTGCCGTCACTGTAGAATCAAATGGAAACTGAAAGAACATTTGGTATTATACTTTAAAAAATGTTTTAATATATTCTGTGAGATCCATATTATTGCTTTGCATTAAATATAGCCGACTGAAGACAAATAAAATGTTTTTTTATGTTTGGGGATAATACTCGATGTTACTTTCACATGATAAGAGATAGTACATGTCTTGTTGTTCATTGTNTAATATTAAGGAAAATACTAATTTGATTTCAACTTGTGTAAACTACACATTCTTAAAGTGCTAAGTGTAGTGCACAATTTGTTTTCTAAATTCAAAGCTGCATATAAACATTGGCCACCAGCTAATGTCCAGTTGCGGATATTTTTGAGCAAGTGTTCTCCAACCCTCCATAAACTTAAGCTTCATTCCAACGTTATCTATGTGTAAAGCTAGAGTAATTTCAAATACAAAGAGGGATTATTTTCTTGTAGGCTATTGCTCAGTCGATACGTTAAAGGTTCCATGCATAAGTGAGTTACTACAGGACATAAACCTTGCATATGTTTTGTTACTTGAGATATTTTCCACATAACTAGACCTATGTTCGGTGATTTAGATATGGAGTCTAGAACATGCTAATCATGGGCCTTCTTTGTTCTGCATCCCAAACCTACTCTTTAGTTTAACAACCCTCAGCTAAAATCAGTACACTCTCACGTAAATCAAACGAACTTGGATTTCCGCCAGGTTTAATTATGTAGGCCTATGTATATTTCAAAACAGTGCGTTATCGATAATTCATTGTAACGCCAATTTTATATAGACCTCTAATATCAAAACCTGTCAAGGGGCTTAGCGTAAAACTAATAGGATTGCAATCCATTATCANTCCGCATAGCGACAAAAATTAATTTGAGGTTTGCATACTATTTATTCTAGACTACTATACCATAGGCCTTCAACAAAGCTTTATTTTTCATTGCATTAAATTTGTTTTTATGTAATAAAACGTAGGTTATACAACATTATGCTTGCTTTAAGCATGATATTTGATAAAAAAAATATATACATAATCCAATCCAGTGATGTGCGGTGGGTACAATTTTAGGCAATCAATCAACATTGGCAAACGTATGTTTGATTGTGAATCGTTCGTTGCTATGGTAACCTGTACTGTGCTTACAGAAATCAACAAAACGTTTGGCAACGTTGATTGATTGCCGAAAACGGTCAATTTTCCAATCTCTACAATCTATACAGGAATTTTATTTAATTAGATATAAAGTTTCGCAGCTCGTAATGTCTTGTTATCAACTATATATTTGTGAGCAGTGGACCGTTAACTAAGTGTAAGAGTTGTTTCGGTAACCATTTTCGATGGATATAAACATAAACCCTTTCATTGGCTTTCAAAACGTTATCCTCTTTTGAACAGATTTCCTAATTGCGAATGCATTAAAGGTAAAGGTAGTAACACAAATCTTATGGCTCCAAACAGGGTAATATCCAAATATAATGACGAAAGCAGCTAGGGAGAGGTTAAAATTACAGGTAACATTATGTTCGCAAGAACGCCGTTAACAAGAGACCGTGATGTTAATATCAAGTGGATGGTACATTTGAAAGTGAAAAATGCCCTGCTCGTACCGCGCTCTCTAACTATTTTAATAAAGCTCGTTTATTCGCTGTAACAACCACTTTGAAGATGTGGGATTATCCATTCTACCTCCGTTGCACGTTTAACTACATTCTGAGATTTTGCCTTACATTTTACGATGGTTCACTTTAATACTAGAAGTTTATCAACTGCAATTACGGTTGGCGAATNAAGAAAAACAAAAATGCAAATCAATAATACATTTTTATTTTCATATAAATTCATCTTTAATTCATATTATACAAAATTAAAGAATATACTATAGGACGACACTAAATCCCTTTTCTTACGNCACTCCAAATATGTAAAACACCTATAGGAAAATGTAAGGCTTCGTATTTCATAGCAATCTCTTATAACATGTAAATTGGCCTTGCACGCCGGAGGTCCCAGGTTCGATTCCTGGCTAGGGCTGGGTGTTATTCACTGTCTGAATAAAAAGTGTTCATCATTACCTTCATAAAAATAGTGTGTGCTGAATATGTGTAAACCGGTTTGAATGACCCTTGTGTTGTCGAGTAGCCGCAAAACCTCACTGCATCATCATCATCGAAACATTTAAACATTTAATTATATTATTATCTTCAAACATATGCTCGTACACACATAATATACTACTTGAAACTTTTGTTTTGGTAACGTCATTCAGCTTTTCTGTGGCTACACATGCATTCACTTTTTGTTGTTTTGTGTTTTTTGACAATGGATTGAGGCTGGAGCCTGCCTAAAATCAGTTCTTAAAAATCAAGCCCTGTATCATAATCGAATGCTAAAATAGTCTCGGTGCAATCAAATTACAAGTCCAAACTGCATGTGAGCCTTGGAACAGGCTATAAGTGTGTTCATGACTCCGATGATTGAGTCCTTATAATATACAGGATGAGTAAAACGTATGGAACCGGTCCTCTATTTACGACAGTAGGGACCGATTCCATACTTTCAACTCACCCTGTATATAGGTCCCTATATGTATTAGTTAAAGATGATGATGTGTCGAGTTAAACGTCCTATCGATACCTGATGGGTCGTTTAAGGACGGTAAGAAATTCTTGTTATGAGTAATGATAAGATGAAGATCTTTTGACTACGAACACCAATGTTTTCTAAGCATGGTAAAAGATATATCAAAACTAAAGCGTAAGTGCAAAAAACATTTTTTTTTACTGAAAGAGCATTATCCTATTATTTTTATTGTTCCTTATATAATCTCATCNTCCTGAAGCGTCATTACGACGCGGATGGGGTCTCCATTAGACCTAAGATGTCATAACAGTGGGACCATAATCCAATAGCAATAGCAAAAGCAACAAAAATACAGGGAATACTTTGCTGACATGTGTCGTTGTAAAATATTAACTACGTTAGTTCGGATTTGCTTCTAGTTTCTCCAAGTGATGACATACCATTGCACATTTAAAAAGACACTGGACGCTTCCACAGTCCTATATGGCACTCCATTGAACTTTTAGCTCAATACCGGGTACATTTTATATAGCTTATTCTAACTTTTGTGTCTAGCTAAACCTCTCTGTATTGATAATCAGGTAATTTTATTTTTATGTAATTCTTTATTAAGTTATCGTCTAGGAAGTACCAGGTAGCCATGATTATATGGCACTCCATTGAACTTTTAGCTCAATACCGGGTCCATTTTATATAGCCTATTCTAACTTTTGTGTCTAGCTAAAAGTCTCTGTATTGATAATCAGGTAATTTTATTTTTATGTAATTCTTTATTAAGTTATCGTCTAGGAAGTACCAGGTAGCCATGATTATAGAGGAGGTGTTTAGGCTCGATAGGCAAAAAACTATTGGGCCAAACACAGCCTAATTTGGTGTACATACTTTTCAGACTATGGTATTTCGAGTTCGGTAAAGATAATAAATAGTTCCGAAATTTGCCACCAGGGGGTAAAATGGCGCTGTATGTGGAGTTAATAAGACGTAGGAAAGAAAAGAAAAGGTTACAGTTGACAATAGTTTTTATTCTGACTCAATTACAAATACGGTTCAATATGTTGCCTATGTTGCATATTAACTCCACATACAGCGCCATTTTCCCCCTGGTAGTAAATTTCTGAACTATTTATTTTCTTTACCGAAATCGAAATCCCATAGTCTGAAAAGTATGTACACCAAATTAGGCTGTGTTTGGCCCAATAGTTTTTGCCTATCGAGCCTAAATACCTCCTCTATAATCATGGCCACCTGGTACATGATTTATTACTATTTGTTTATACCTGAAATTTACAGTTCAAGTAAAACCACATGAATGTCAGCATTTTGGTAAAGTTGGGGTTACTTTGCACCAGCATGAAAGTAGAGCATTCATACTTGTGAAGCAAGCGAAATTTTAGTACGTCTTCCTGGAAAGACTAGTAAAACGAAAGGGGTTGAAAATAGCTTCAAAGAGGTTTAAACTGACAAAGTAAGTACAATAACTAGCATCACCAAAAGAAGAGAAGAAAAGTTAACGTTCCTACCGAGAAAAGTAGTGCAGCAGATGTGACCAAAGTATGCACTTCCAATCCAGGCGCTGAGAAAACAATGAAAATATAGCAAAAAATGTAAAATAAATAAGAGAAGATAATTGTATATTGTATCAACTTCAGTATCCGAATTAGAAAATGATGATGCGCTCATGCTTCAAGACTCACCGAGAGGCTAGTTTGTTTCAGTTTCGTGCTTGGCGATATGCGAGAGACTCTAAAACCAGTCACGTTAAATATTTGTATGCTTAAAGTGATTTAAGTGATGTTAACATTTTGGATTTCTCTATTGCTNGATATATCAAAACTAAAGCGTAAGTGCAAAAAACATTTTTTTTTACTGAAAGAGCATTATCCTATTATTTTTATTGTTCCTTATATAATCTCATCCCGTGCGGGGATCAAACCCAGAACCTTCGGCATCAACTTTCCTAGCACATGAGAATGTGCACGATACCACACTGCCAATCAGCAAAATGCAACGATGAAACCAGTTGGTAGGTATATCGTACCATATTTCTCCTCCACAGACTTAGTAGGACCTGCTACGTGATTACTTACACACGTAATGCTTAACATAGAGAATTTAAGTAATTGTACCGAAGTAATGTCTAAATGTCTCAGGAGCGTTGGTCTTGAGGACTGTTGAACATCACAAAGAGCATTGTCCTCCTATTAATTATTAGGAGGACGATGTTGTTTCAGTGATGTTCAACAGTTCTCCAGACCAACGCTCCTGATAAATGTTTGTTTATGTTCTTATTTGTCCATGTTGGTTTTAACAAATACCTACGGTGTGTATCATACGTAGAAAGATAACAGAATCCAATGAATCCAGACAGTGGTATAGTTCTTCTACACATAGGTGTCATTGGATTCCACACTGAACCCCTTACATATAGAATTTTTTTTTTAGGGTTATGCACCGGAAACCGCCTGTTGGCATTACTTCCGGGGCTTTAGCACCTAACATTTATGGACACTTTTTATTCAGACATTGAGTGCACACACGTAAGACAATACAAGTGAGTGCTCAGACGGATGCCAACACAAGTGCACACTTAGGACAGCACAANGTGGTGTTTCTGTAACGCGTCTTGTGATTCGTCAGTTTAATTGCTTAATTATAGCTAAACCATTAGTCTGAAAGGTGTGCGAAAATAAATTTAATAACATTATTGGGTCCAAAGAACACGCTCTCCATTTTTTGGTACACATTTTTTAAACACCCTGTATAGGCTACAATTAGTACTGATAATTAGGACCTATTTTTTGCTGTATCGTAATTTAATGTGTGTGGAAATATATTTTTCTATACTATTTAGTAGTTGGATATTATCCAATGTGTGGCTAGCTATACTTGCTAAGATTCGACATATCTCTACTCTTGTCCCCAGACTCTTAAAATCGCTGCTGATAATTTAACTCCAGCTCTGGGATTCGAACCCACTATCCACAATCGAGGTATAGCCGAGTGGATTACATACTCGACTGTGGATCGTGAGTTCGAATCCCAGAGCCGGAGTGAGATTCTCAGCAGCGATTTCAATTGCTATTGCTATTGGATTATGGTCCCACTGTTATGATATCTCAGGTCTAACGGAGACTCCATCCGCGTCGTAATGACGCTTCAGGATAACTGAATTTTGAATTTTGCCACTCAGCCGACACGTAGCCGGAGGTGGGATCTTTTATATC
>KZ874847.1:6411-17740 GCA_003456935.1 Machilis hrabei
TAACCACTAGGCTACCGGGACCGGCGGGACTCATGATGGCCCCCCTGACATTACAGGAGTGAAATGGTCTTTAGAAGGGTGTGTGATCACCACGGACAGCGATGCATGCTCTGCAACGTGCTCCCATGCTGCTGACAAGGTTGATAATGAGTTCCATACCTCCACCAGCGCTCTTGACAACTGCTGGATGGTCCTTGGTGCATCTGGACGTGCTGCAAGACGTCTCCCCATAGCATCCCTTGCGTGCTCGATGGGATTCAAGTCGGGGGAACGGGCAGGCCAGTCCATTCGCCAAATATCCTCTCGTTCGAAGAGCTCCGCCACCTGCGCTGTTCGATGCGGTCGCGCATTATCGTCCATAAAGATGAAGTCGGGGCCGACTGCACCTCTGAAAAGACGCACGTGGGGAAGGAGTAGCCTACAGTGTCCGAATAACGTTGACCGGTGATTGTACCGCGTTCAAAAATTTGGAGGTTGGTATGCCCATTCAACATTATGCCTCCCCACACAAGAACACCGGGACCACCAAAACGATCACGTTCGACAATGTTCCTAGGTTCATTGTGTGTTCCCACCTCTCGCCAGATGAGTATACGTCCAGAATCACTACTCAGACTGAATCTACTCTCATCTGAGAAGAGAACGAGACCCCACTCCTTCTCGGTCCAATCCTGATGTTCTTGGCACCACCGCAAACGGTGCCGCCGATGTGCGGGTGTCAACGGAACACAACGTAATGACCGTCGGGCAAAGAGACCACCCCCATGCAGTCGACGTGCTACTGTGGAGCGCGAGATTGGGCGCCTTGCATTCCTGTTAAACGTGTTTGCAATTGCACCCGTTGTTTGACGTCGGTCCCTTCTTGCCTGTGGTTTGGAACGCTCCCCATGCACGTGAAACAATGCTGTGGGCAATATTAAGCTCCTGGGCCACAGTCGTCACACTTCGTCCTTCTTCCAGTTTCCCGATGTTTCTTCTGCATGTGAAGTCATCCAAATGTTGTCTCCGGGCCATGTTGTTGTAAGACCACCACACTGCACCTTAACAGCTCTCTGACTGACACACACTGTATCGTCCCTTTCATTCAACTGCTTCGTGTTGGGGGTACAGGCGCTACGGTCACGCTGACGTCACGCCATGCAACGTCTTGCGCCTTGTGCACTTGTGGGAGACCTCTGACAACATGCTGCCGGGCTTTCATTCATTTCCACAGACTACGTAATATTTTATGTTACTTTATCTATCTCGTCCTTAAATTTTGCACACCAGTGTATAACTAACTGCTTCTCAGTGTAGACATTTAAAAGAAACTACTATTTCCCTTTTCCTCTACCTCCGTTTAAGTTGTTGGCAACTCAGCTGCTATCTGCCACTTAAAAATTTAATGAGCAACGGAACAAACAACCGTACTGAAATAAGCCGTTGGTGCCTTCTTTGCCGAAAGAAAAGTACGACGTCGCAGAGGGTCTTGTAGTCTGAAACAACAGGTTTCAGACTACAAGATCCTCTGCGACGTTCATCCAAGTGCTTCTTTAAATGACTAAAAATTACCTGCAGTGCTCTTCTAATTTAAACTCCCTGCAATTTCCTAAGGCGCCTGCCACTCTGCCGGAAATCCCATTAGCACTCTTTCCCTTCAGAGCCATTATTTCATGAAGTTGGTAATCCACGTCTGAACCTCTCCTCACTCGCATTAAAACATTAAGAGGGTGCAGTAGAGAATTACAAAACTTGTGGATTTCATACTTTTAAATAACACAAGTTTTTAACTTGTTACTAAAAGGTAGGCTCCTGTTCTAAATGCAATTACGGAATCAATACTGAAACCAAGAGAAGTAGTTCCTAGCACTAAACTGCTTCGACTTTTTTTCCAAGTCAATTTTATTTTCCTTTATAAGTTTACATTATCTGCAAATACGGCCTAAATAACTATACAAATCTATACATGGTATCATCTAACACTGTAAAACACGAAACGCCACAAAACAAACATTTAGGATCTCATTTTGGGGAAGATAATAAATAGTGAACATCTTGGAACGGCTCCTGCAGCGTTGTATCTTCGTTCTAAGCACTGGGAAGCGTCTGTACTCTTTGTATAATAACCCTTTATACCCAGAGCCCGAGATCTGAATCTGAATCCCACCGATCACGAGGCATGCACTTTACCACAAATCGACACTCTGCTTGAGTTGAGAGGTCTCTGTTCTCGCATTTGTAATGTTCGCGAGGGAAGGTAGGCTACGCCATGAATATATCAAAAGTAGGCCTATGTAAAAAAAATATGTTTTGTGAAAATATGGTGCCTACTTATATAGCCAACGCGTACAGTTATTCTATAGCTGGCCGTTGAATACTTGAATAAGGAGAGTGTAAATTTACCCTTACCAGCAATATCTGCCACTTCATGTTGCATATGTTCCTTCACACTACATCTTTGTCCTGTACAGCAAGACATCCTATTGTTGTATACGTCTTGAATATCATGACCTTGACCTTCTAGTTCCCTCGTCGTTGTATTTCGACCACTATATAAAAAAAATCACTTGTTCTTGCTGGAACAATCGAAAACAAACGGGCATTATCTACGAGAGTTCTCACGCATAATTATTCATCTGACGTCAGTTCAAAACCCAGCTAGGTGCAGCACGAAAGTGATCCGCACGAAAGAATACGACCTCTTGTTACTACAGAGAAAGACGCCATCTAACTAGAAAATGTCTTTAATTCTTTACTAATCAGTACAAATATTTGCTTGATAAATTATACTTTCTTCCTACACGCTTACTTCACTTTTACTTATGTAGTTAGTTTTACTCGTGTATAATTAATTGGTCACTACAAATCTAGAAGTTTCATCAACTCCATCAACCGATCAATCAATGTATAAATACATCAACAGGCAATAGGTAAGAACTGAGTTCGTGTTTTGAGTCAAGGCAAAGCCGACCCGATCTTGCACAGTTCGACTTTTCGAAACTCTATAGAATTTGCTGTTACATTTTTCGAAGTTCGAGTTCTTTTCGAACTTTTTTTAAATTTACGTTTTAAATATTCGAAAACATAATTATAAAAAAAAATAATAATAAACGTACAGGCCATTTATAAAAGTATACTGAAGTAAAAAAAAATCTACAACGAAGAAAGCCACATCAAGACCCTGAAAGTAAATATTTTAACATAAATCTAATATTTAACATCAAAATAAAAATTATTAAATACTTCCAGTTCGACTTCAATTTTTAATCTCGAGTTTCAATGATTCCACTTGTTATATTCTTTAATTCGGAACAAGTCCGGTTGGAAGTCAAAACAAATCAAGGGTTCGGCCAACTCTGGTGACAGCTGTTCATTTACGAGATTACAAGTCGTACGGCTGGTATTGAATATCCGTATTTACAAGGCTGGTCTCAAATTAGGCACGCTTACCACTATGCCATTCAGATCGGTTCCTCGTTCGAGGCTATCTACTTCTTCCTGCGTCTTCAGTTTTGCGCACTACAGTAGGCTATATTNGTGAATAGTTCTGCGCGTACACAATAAAGGTGTTATTATTCAGTTTTGATATCCTGTCATTATATAACATTTAAGACTCGATTTGAATTACAGCATTAAATAAAGTAGGCCTACCAAAGCCTAAACTTGCACAAACATGCCACAATTAATTTACTACAATACACGAGATTTGTATTTAGGTATCAATACACACTTTTGTAACACTTACTGCTTACCGAATCTTACAATTTTTTACAAACACTTCCTGGTGCTATCGTTGCACTAGTTTAAATTAACCTCAAAATGTTCTCCCTCCCTCCGTCTCTCCAACCATCTCGTCACTGATGTATCAATCTCTCAAGATAATAAATCGATTTCCGGAAACCGTCACTCTTACTTTCACTTTCAAATATGCACGCGAACACCGTTTGTTGCCGTCTGTCCGACAAAACTTCCCGTTTTTATTGTTTATCGCGAACGATCCGACTCGACTGTATTGCATTGTCAGGACACTTCCAACTGTTTGCAGTTCATTTCTCAACTGCCCAGCCCAGAAAAGCGGTGATCATGGTAACCTAATACTAATAAGAAATTAAAATGGCGTGTTGTTAACGTGTTTAGGTTAACAATTTATTATGACATGAATGATGACAGGCATCTAATTAAAACTAACAGTTAGGAAACTATACAGGGTGGTATACATAAAGCGTTACGAATTTGTATCGTAAAAATAAAGCCGTATGAAAGAAAACGTGTCAGATAAATATTGTGAGGTTTGAAGGGATACATATTGTAGCAATTATTGTTATTGTTTTCGTGAACGTTTTCAAGATTAATTGAAGGTCACCTTTGGTTTTTTAATAGAAACACATATTTTTGTTGAATTCATCTGAGCCTACGCTTAAAAACAAACAACTTTTGTACTAAAAACATTTTTATACAGTTTCAATTTACCAAGATAGCTTTAAGGTAATGAAAAACTAAAACTCGTAGCGCTGTTTTGTACTTGACAATATTTACAATGGAGGGTGAGAGGGAGGTTGTTTAACCTGTAAGGGACCTCAACCACCTCCCTATTCAGGAGAAAACCACCGTCAATTGTAAAGCATCGTATTCTACGCTTAAACGTTACGAATTTTAGTTTTCATTATCTTAAAACTATCTTGGTAAATTGAAACAGTACAAAAATGTTTTGGCACAAAAGTTGTTTGTTTCTAAACGTAGGATTAGATGCATTCAACAAAAATATGTGTTTCTATAAAAAAAAAACAAAGGTGACCTTCAATTAATCTTGAAAACGTTCAAGAAAACAATAACAATAATTGTTACAATATGTCCCTTTTCAACCCAACTATATTTGTCTACGCGTTTTCTTTCATACTGCTTTGTTTTCGCGATAAAAATTCGTAACGCTTTATGTAGACCACCCTGTATATTACGAGGAAAATGGAACACAGTCTATTGATTCCAACGTTCTTATCGAACTAAAGAAGCAACATGCTGTACGTGCATCTGGAGAGACTGTAGAAAACGTTTAACGTCAATGCACATACTGTACACGCCGCACAGCCAAACCTATCTAGTCCTGCATGATGTAGCCCTCCCTACTTGTGTCTTACATTTCCACGAGGTTGCCAGATCGAAACGTTTTTAACAAGCTCTCGGTTCGAATGTCATCTTTCATGGACAAGGATTGATTTTTATAAGGATGAAACTTCCTTTATTTGTTATTTAGCACTGCTGGATGTTAAAAGGGTTTATGGTCGCACAACAGCTGAGACTTAATGTCCGTTGTAATGGCGTTTTAGAATTACGTAGGCCTACAGAGTTTTTCCCAGTCACTCGACATTTAGCTAGAGGTGGGTTCTTTTTACCTCGAATACTTTTCGATGGGAACCCGTTTTTAATTACCCTGCCCGAAAGCGCCTACCATCATACCTTAATGTGGTGTACTTCACAGGCGAACTGAATTTCCATTAATTAGTTTTAAATTTAAGTTTGTCACTCGTTATTCTCGTCAGCAGTGCCAACAAACAGAGTGCATCGCCTTCGAAGATCCAAAACTGACAATGGAACGTATTCAAGTGTTCGACGAGTTTTTGAAAATGAAAGTAGTCGTTTTTTGCAGAAATGTACGCTGAATGCAGTGGTAGGGTACATTTGCTTGAATGGCCTGTAATTTTGGCGCTATTTGTATACAAACACAAGAGCTTAGCATTTAAATACAATTCTAAATCACACTGTTACAACGAGAGCTGCGTAGCTCAATCAGAAAGACGCTGGCTCTCAAAACGGAGGGTTGTAGGTTCGAACCCAGTGTAGGTGGTGAATATATTTATTTGTTTTTTCACAAACTGCAAAAGTACACCTGTGGAACAGCGATATTTGCAACCCCAGATACTGGCATCTTATCACCGGCTATGTGTCGGATGAGTGGCGAAACTGGTGAGTTAGTTATACAGATGAGTCCGTGTGAGACTGATGGTGTCACAACCGCGGGACGAGAAACCAATGACTCAACTTACTCACTGATTACATTACATAAACAGTCTCACACGGACGCATCAGTATAACTAACTCACCAGTTTCGCCACTCATCCGACACNTAGCAGGTGCCCGGGGGTGGTTCTTCAATAACGAACACCTACTTATCGATGGGCTCCGCTTTTAGCGTTTCTCCGCAAGGTGCCTACGATAATGCCTTAATGTGTTGTGCTTCAGCAATCAGTTCTCTGTCTAATTACTCATGCCACCACCATACCCTTCCATGTTCAAATATGAATATAACAATGAATCTTTTGTCAATACAATTGCATCACAGTGCCTCTTAAAAAATAACAAATAAATAAATAGAGACAATCACCAGGTCACCTTTGTTTCGCAACAGAATGCAAATATCGGTGCTTCACCGNAAGAAAATAAATCACTAATATGATTCTTTGTTTTTAACCACAAGTGTACTCTTGCAATTTATGAAAAAAATACATTCACAGGATTTTGAGAGCCAGCAGCTCTCGCTGTAACATTGCGATTTAGAATTGGTATGTAAATGCTAAGCTCTTGTATTTATATGCACATAGCGCCGAAATTACTGGTCATTCAAGCAAATGTACCCTACCACTGCATTCAGCGTACATTTCTGCACAAAACTACTACTTTCATTTTCAAAAACTCGTCGAACACTTGAATACGTTCCATTATGAGCTGTCCGTCGACTGTGAAAAAGCTCTGCCATCATTTTGTCCTTCCCCAGCCTTCAAAAATAATCCGGCCTATAAAAATCAAATTTAGTAACAGGAGGCTACGGTTTTGGTCATGGAGTCCTGTGTTTAGTGGGACTTCTTTAACACAATACGTACACAGCCGAGCGAAATGACGAATACCGAACTGAATCGAGTATATCGCAATTGATACAACCTCTCTTGGGATATTTTGAATGGCCGAGAAGCGATAAATTTTACTTGTATGAATTCCGCTTAACTTGTTGTTGAATCATAACCTATATTTTTAGTTCTACACATGCAAAAAATAAACCCTGACCTCACACAATTAACGATTATTTTCGTCAATACAAATACAAAAATAAATCGCATAAAAATCTGTATCGAAACTAAAAGTGATTTGTAACAATTTTAGACAGTTTTGAAAACTTGGCAAAACTGCTTAGACATAAGAGATCATTAATTTAAAAATTATTCTTCAACTCGTGGTCTTTAAAAACCCCGAGTGTGAAATGCTGTTTCTGTACAACTAATTACTTTTTTTTTTTTTTTTTGCATTTGACAACCTGTTTTAACTATCAGGCAATATTATTTTACGTTGACGGAGAACTTTAGGCTATAACTTTATCTAGGCCAAATTAATGTAGACACACAGATCGTATACTGGATATAGGCCCTACATATTTGCAGTACTTAATTAACGCTATCTGTAATTACTCTTTGGTTAGTCAAAATAGTTTGGGCACTAGAATATTACTACCAGTAGCTAATTACACACAATGAGGACCTTTCTGTGAAATTGGCATGATCAAAAACCTTTTTTCTTCGGTTTAAAAACTTTTGTTTTGGAATATTTGGTTGGCATTCAAGAACCATCACAACCTAGGATATGTACTTTTTTTTTCTAAATCAAAGTACCCTTGAAAACTATTTCAGATTCTGTCTAGCTAGCACAGCCATAACATACATTATATGCATATTACTTAATATAAAGCTCGTAGCTATATGCGACCTTTTTATCCTAATCCACAACTTAAATACGGTAGCTTTAAATATTATTTCCTCGAGATACACTTCTACACGGCATTCACAACGATTAAAATTCTGTTACAAAACAAACGGTAAAGCTATATCATTGACTATACGTATAGTCAATGGCTATATCCTCAGTGATGCATGCGTGCGGTATGACCTCACTAATAACGTCATTATTTTTCACCCAATCCGGTGAAGGAATTGTGATTATGCTTGCGGTTGGCCCAGAAATTTCAAAATTTCAACTCAGCCGCATGACCAGATGCGATCTTCCACAATGCAGTAGAGGGAAAGCCAATCTCTGGACAGGCAAAACTAGCTTCCTATTGAAGACTTGCTTATGACTTACGAGAGGTCCTACAACGCTCAACAGCATGTGAAATTGATAGGGCATCATCCTAAGAAGTTTATAATAGCCAATAGGATATGTGATCCCCTAGCCTTATTTCTTTTACAAGAGTGTAGAAGTCGCCTTGTAGCCTACGGTTACTTTGGAGTATGGATTTCACCTTCTCCCGTTTCTTTGTAATCTCCATAAATACCACAATAAGGCTATTCATCTTCTACAGTTTTAATCACGATCATCCATGATTCTGTTTAACAAAAAAAAAAACTATTTACCTTGTTCCTTCTCTCCAAGCCAGAGAAGTTCGATAGATGACCACCAGATAGATAGTGTTTGTCTTCCATCTAGGCATGCTGCTCCAAACGGAATACGTGTTCTTGCTCTTTATTTACTATCGACATTTATCTAGGACAATTAAGAATAAAACAAATCTCGCAGCGCTGATAAAATCGTACCTAAAGTGGTCGCCTCACTGAGAATGTTGGTCGTCGACCGTAGCACTCACAACGAGAATGACGTCATACCACACGCACGCAGGCTCGCTCCTATGCAGATCCGCCTTAATACCCAAAATAAAGTCATAATTAACACAAATCATATCACATCCAAGAATACACAGTGAAAACTGTTGAAACTTCAGTGACTAATTACGAAATAAAAAATGGAATTATTAATTTTCACTTTTTAGAAATTACATTCTACAATACAAATTAAAGTGTTACGAGTCGTTCCGGAGCGGAAAAGGAAGAGAAAATGTTTATGGAATGTATTCCTTTCATCTGAGGATAGGCCTATACATTTTTATTAGCTGGCGAAGCTACAGAACACGAATACCATATTACTCATTCTGCTACTACAATGCATTCTTGTGCAAATAGCCTACGTACTATAGCTGACACAAGACAAAACAAACCACTCCCATTTCAAATAATTTCTTTGAATTTTCTGTATTTTTACCAAACTTTCACCAACCAACATAAACAAATCTAGCTTTACAAGAACCATTCACATTACGCTTCTGGCTGTCGTTGTCTTACGCCAACGGTAAAAGTAAAACAACTTATTGAACCAGAATATGCAAGACATCTTATGTGATCAAAAATAATTCTGATACTGTATTTCACAATGTGCTTGTAATAAGGTGACCACTCGCCAGCATCAACTGAAGACTCACCAGGATCATGCCTCTAATAGCCGCCAAAATCAGCTGAATTCTACTTTTTCTGCTGTTTTAGAGTTAGCTAACTCTGAAACAGCATATAAAGAAAGAAAAAGTAGAATTCAGCTGATTTTGGCGGCTATTAGAGGCGTGATCCTGGTGAGTCTTCAGTTGATGCTGGCGAGTGATCACCATATTGTCCACGTTTAGGATTTTTTTTACGTAATACGATAATAACATTCAATAACTGCAAACCACCTTTCATGTCATTCCATTTAAAAGTGTTAAGGACTTAGGGTCGTAGTTCGTACACAACAAGCTATATACTAATTTGAATTTAGTCTGAAAAATGACGTAACGGAGTTCGAATCTGTACAGTATCGTAATCCTAGCCACTCCACTACCTGGGACATGGAACAGTAGTAGGCCTACGTAACCCGACGTATCATAAAAACACCAACAAAACATAAGGGTCGTGAACATTTTCAAATATTTGTAATAAAAAAAGTTCGATTGAAATATTTGTTCTGTATTTTTTTCCATCCAGATATGCCTCCATTGCCCTGTCCATTAATCTAAACTCATTATGTCCCAGTCAGTTTGTTATAACATACACGTACTTTGCTCATAATCTGTCCGACTTGCGATAAATATGATATATTCGTTTCGTAGTAAGAACGCTTTACAACACCGGATAGCTAAACTTTAACGGTGACTCTGTGATTAATAATAATTATTGTATACGTACCCAAATAAACAGTTAAAGCATACACACATTTAAAAATACGCTTTCCAGAACGACAAAACAGTAAACACTCACGAAACACAAACCACACCACTACCCTCTTTTGTTGTCAGGAGGCATTGCTTTCGTCGTTTTTATGTTACATAAAGCAAACGATTTGAGACTTGAAATTTCGCGTTACACTGAACACCATAGCTATTATTCCAGAATGAGTGCACTAATGCTTGCCACACAAATACTCAGCAAACAATAAATTACTATTATTCACTCGTCCTCAATCAAAACATTCACTCGCTGGAACTGCCGAGTGAAACTGTCGTGTGATTTCTGTTTCTCTCGCACTTGCGTTGACGCTCGCTTGCAGGCAACTGTTTTATGATGTCCTTGAACGTCGTGTGGTGAGGTCACGTGTTATATCCAATCCGCTAAACCCAAAGCAATTGAAACTTGAAAGTGGAAACCTCGGTATACCTCGGTGCCTTTACTGTCGTCAAAGAGTAAAGAGAATTGGTCTGGTGTACGTTTTGTAAGATAAGATTTATTGCTTCCAATTTAACCATTGTATATAATGTATTGGGTTTGTCAAGGAAAAAAAGAGTATGCATTTGTTGGTATATAGGTTGTACAGTGAAACCATATACACACACTACAAAAGGAGAAAAAAATAATAAAAAAAACATACAAGGATGATTTGAACACATACATAAACAAAACAAACATCAAGAGTGTTTCTTCCCTAAATTTAGTAAATACAATTTATAATGTCCATTTGTTAAGTACCTTTTAATTTCATTATTGCTTTTTAATATGATATATTTATTACACATGAACAGATGTTTGCATGTTTGTGTATTCTCTTATGGAGTAGAATGTGTTCTCCAACAGGAAAGCTTTAAGTTTCCTTTTGAATAATATACCTTTTGATGTTTTTATATCTTTTGGGAGTATGTTAAAAAGCTTGTATCCTGCTGATTTTTGTGTCATGCTTAGGTTTACCTGTGTGCTGTGGTAGTCTACTTTTGTTCTCGTGTCATATGTGTGAATTAGGTTATTTGCAGTGTACATGTCTGGGTGCTGTGACACATACCTACAATAGGAGACTATATAGCTTCAGGCTGGGTTGCGTTAGTATTTCATATTGTTTGAAGGGGGCGCGGAAAGTGTCCGAAACGAAAAGTGTACGAATCGGAAAGTGTACGAATGAACGTCATCAAGCCAGGGCTGTCCAAAGGACTTTCATATTTAAGACAATGATACGGCAACAATGGAACAGTAAAGTGTCAAAACCGGAAAGTGTCCGAAACGGAAACTGTACGAATCGGAAAGTG
>KZ874852.1:5846-17763 GCA_003456935.1 Machilis hrabei
CATTTGTGTTGCTACACGTATTAATAATTGTATTGTGAATTATTCTTTATTTTTTAGCAACACAAATGTACACAGTTATTTATTTGAAGGTAAATATAATGCAAAAAGTATGCATGAAACAGCATTTTGTAAGAGGACTTTATTGCTCAATATTCATAATAGAAAGAGCCCCTGGCGTCTGTGGGTGCAAATTTTCTGACAGCCTGTATAGCCTATCTATATTCTATGATAAACTAGTGTCAGAATTGAACGTCCACTAAATGATTAAAAAAAAACCACTATGCACTCATAGTTGCTTATTGTCAGCTTATTCATGTTAAAGAAATGCAAAAGTTGTTACGAAATTAATGACTTTTTAATAGATTTGCAGCTTACTAACAAAATCGTGTAGTATACAGTTGCAACTGTTATAAAATCAAATTAATAATGTCTTATATTTTTTTTTTNTGCGATTGCGATATCTTCAAATCTAATATTATTACAACAGTGTCTGCACACACTACTCTATCACACTATTAACATTTTATTATAAACCAATTGTATAAAATTCTGGTTGACAGTAAATCACATTTTTCTGCAATTTTTCCTTTCATTTACTAACAATACGCACACAGGCATAACATCATCAAATTTATACCTTAGTCTAAGAATCAAGAAGACAGATACAAAATGAAACAAAATAAAAGATAGTCATAAATAAAGACACGCATATAAAATAAAACTATACTCTGCAAATTGTGTGAGAGACTAAGTAAGTAAGAGGGTAAAACTCTCACTTAATAGTGTACAATTATAGTAGCAATATAGAAATCTGCTCTGTCAGCTAAATACCTAAAGGGAAGTTGATATAGGCCCCCTAGTATGGTTATCTCTAGAATCGTTGTCTATATTCTATAAGGTAAAAACCGAATTCTAACCATACCTGGGTATATTATTAATTAAGATAACTAGTTTTACAGATAATGAAAGTCAATACATATTCCCCATTTACACCAAGTAGATGGCAAAATAGTGATTAATTTAAAAAGAAACCTAAATATTCGATTACATAGGAAACTAATTGAAAGTAAACGTCGTAATAACGTTTAACTATGAACGTAGGTAATTTATACGTATGAAGTTAGTCAAACTTATTTTNTACTCAAATCATATCACATTTTTAAAATAATTGGCGTTATATAGCGTACATGCACATGCGTTAGCAGAAATCAATCTTAACTTTTCATGCAGTTTAATTATAATTCATTTGGTGGTTAATCTTTTCTAAACAATTTCGTCGTGTATTGCTTAGGATTTTTTTTTCACTGACTCCTCCCAAAATTGAATTGAAACCTAATGTCCATTGCATTCACGTTATAAAAGAAAGAAGATTGAATTTTAATTAACATATTGATTAATGTAAACTGGTAGAAATATAGTTAAAACTAGGCGGTTAGTTCCTAAGAAGTAAAAACAAATTGTGGTGCCATAAAACTGAATATGAACCAGGTTTTTACTTTATGCATATAAAAATATAAACTAAGGCTTTTCACAATTCACATTCTTCATAACAGATTGATCCTGTAATTGAAGTTTTACAACTATACAGTAAATTATTGTGCCAAACGTTGTCTATCACACTTTTCAAACAAGCATTGAGAAATAGTACTGCCTGTTTGCGTTAATTGAATTTATTTGGGTATAAAATTTATTATGTAAAGTATGGTTGTTGACGCATTGTTACATATATAAATATAATTTAAACTATCTTCAATTTTAAACTTGAGTTTTAACCTGATTTGCACTACTATATTTATTTGACAGGTATCTATCGTCGTTCGGCTTTGAATTTTCCTCTATTCCTCTTCGGAAGCACAGATAGTTTAAAGGAACGTTACAGACTCCTGTTGCATACTAATGCAGCTATTCCTTCAGATATG
Organism: Machilis hrabei; assembly: GCA_003456935.1. Taxonomy (NCBI): domain Eukaryota; kingdom Metazoa; phylum Arthropoda; class Insecta; order Archaeognatha; family Machilidae; genus Machilis; species Machilis hrabei. The sequence continues at coordinate 7,766 of KZ874852.1, forward strand.
TGATTGGAAAATGCTTCCAAGGACATTAGACATAAAANTAAATTTAATGACGGGCATTTGAATTTCACGCATGAAGCCGTTTTCTCCCTCTATCATGTAAACCATCGTGCTTGGAACTACATGCCTTACAATCGTGAAGTAGAATGGTATATAATCACCTCTCACTTCTCATTCGAGTTTGATTTATAACACAAGTGGAGGTGGCATTCAAATACTTTAACGACGTACAATGTCTGAAAATTTTGGATCTGAAGTATTACAATAATAGGCAAAGTACTTGGGAAACTGTATACACTTTTCAGTTTTAACTATACATTCAAAATGTAATTACAGCTGTTTATGATTTAAATTTAAAATTACAGCACAAATATGTTTTAAAAAAGTAGATTGAACATATACTCATAAACACTATGTTTTACTAGTTTTATTCAGTACTATATGGTTTTGAAATTGTCGTTTGGATTTAAGCGCAAATTATGAAAATACATTTCCTTTAAAACTGGATCCATTGAATTTTACTATTTCATCAAACGGTATATGTTCTGTCTGCAGTAGATCAAGTGCATATCTAATTTTATCCCGACAGTTTCTGATGTTCACTAATGACAACTATTTTAGAGATAGGTAAAAATATACATATTTTTTTACTTTTCTATGTGACAAAAAACTGTAAGGCTTTTTAGACGATATTAATAAATATAGCAAGAAGCTCTGCCAGTTCATAGGCAATCAGTGTAAAATTAAACTTTGACTAAATACACCAAGTATTAATATTTAAAATCTTGTCTCATTGTGCAGTTACCATTGTTTTAAACATTATACGTTCTTAAATTTATAAGGAAAGAAGATGTACAGCAAAAATCCACTACCACAAACAAACCACAAAAACTACGTTTTTCGATTGTAAAATAAAAAGAGAAGTAGTTTCAATAGTCTTATTTGTTTCATGTGGACTAGACCCGAATGGTTTCGATAGCAGTTCAGCTAGATGGGAGACCGCTGTTCGATTATCGATCTGAAACGTCTTTTTTGTGGGTGCTGAAAACATTTCGCTTTCCCCACATCGAAGTGTGAAAGTATGCACAAAAAAAGGCATGAGCACTAAATCAATCCATCACTCGAAAAAACGTGAACAGAGTTTCAGTGCGGCCTTTTGTAGTAACAACATTCATTATTACATTCTCCTTTTTGATTGTTACAATACGCCTCTTTTCAAAGCCTCTAGGCACAGAAAATGTTGTAATTTTTAAATTTGAGATTGTATATTATTCAGTCCCTAAATTACTAGCCACAACTATACAATTTAACACTTTTTATTCTCTTTGATAACATTTTTAGATTCCAGAAGGGTAGTGCGGAAACAACAGAGGACGCAAGAAAAGATTTGGCATTAAATTCACCTTAAGCACAGTTGACACAACATTTATATCCATAATTAAATGTATAAATAGTTTAATTCACGTATGTGAATAAGTGTAAGGAATTAGAGCGGTATATTGAGAAATATACAATTTTAGTAATAGTACAACTTTAAACAGTGACAGTAGAATTCTAAACTTATTTTGTGCACGTTTAATTGCATTGGAAATGATGTGATCTCACGACAAATATAGAGCGTATATATAGGTTAAATCCCATACCAGACGTGACAGTGACTAATACGATTGTCCTTAAAGGGTACATTGGATTTTGAGCCTAGGATCTTCCGTTCCCTCGGATTTATTTAAAATTGTTGAGAGAGCTAATTCTCAACTTCTAGACATACTTGCATACATAAAATAGCACCATTAATGGAGTAAAGGAATTCCAAATACTACAGTCTGGATTTCCGGAACACTTTCAGCATTAGTATGGTGAAGGAAAACACATATTGTAAATGATGACTAGCGTGCACAGAGAATTGCCTAAATTAATTATGGGATTGGTCTCCATTACCGGTTAAGAATCAATTTCCTGTCAATATAGTCTCGACTTTAGCGATTTAATTATAAATATTATATGGTACAAGTTATGTTCTGTACGGCTTGTTTACCCGATTTCACCTTACTTTAACCAGAACTAACTAAAAAGGGTTTTCATGATTACACTCAAGATATTTCTACCTAATTAATATTTTGACGGAAACTGGAATAGGATGACATGTTTAAGACAATAGCAAACAAGAAACTTACCCTTATTCCACAGAATTTTCCAATTCCACTATATTTCGTGAACCGTCCCCATTCACTTCATCAGGTGTTGAAACATGTAAGTTTGTGATAGTTTCAACACCTGATGAAGTGAATGGGGACGGTTCACGAAATATAGTGGAATTGGAAAATTCTGTGGAATAAGGGTAAGTTTCTTGTTTGCTATTGTCTTAAACAAAATATTTCTACCTAGTTTTGGAGCTCAGCATTGCTGAGTCTTAAATAGCACTATACTGTCAGAGGCTTTCAGTGATGTACAGCCTTACGTGCCACTGCATCGTGTAATACCCTCTAATGGAAACGTATTGTTTTCAGAGTGAAAAACTATACCACTTGCTTTTCTTATATCCTGTGAGAATGTGATCCATGGATTTTATATTAACACAAAGAAAATTATATATGAGTGGACGCTGAAGCGTAATGCACTCTAAACATCTTATCTGGATCTTAGTGGATCCACTAGCAAATAACAGTCACTACGAAATGTTCAGCTGCATTTATTTTCCAAACTAACTGATGAAAAATTCAATAGCGTAAACAATCGTATGTACATTTCAGTATGTACTATTTATTACATTTCTTTTTATTTACTTTAATTTCAAGTTTGATCTAGGATAAATCGTAATATGCACTAGCTAGGTATACGTTATATATATATATATACACTGAAGGAAAATGAAATCCCAACACCAAAAAGGAGTTACGCTAGGTGAATGAAACTTGGTCAGCATATTAGTCTACATGATGTATGACATTAAAACACGTTACAAGGTCACAACTCGCAGAATACACACGCAGCGTTATGGCGCTAACCAAATTAATTTTCCAGTAGTCACGTGTTCAGCTGCATATAAAGCGTTGATATCACTGTGAGAGGTTATTGTAGCGTGTGCTACGAATGTACAGAATGCCACAAAGGCGAAGACGACTGAAATATGGGCATTTAACCCAATTTGAACGAGGCCATGTGGTAGGCCTTCGAGAGGGTGGATTTTCATTTCGTGACATAGCGATAAGAATGGGTCGAGATGTGTCTACGGTACACAACTGTTGGCAGCAATGGTCCCAGGAAGGCACCGCTACCAAAAAACCGGGGTCCGGACGCTCCTGGTCCACTGGAGAGAGAGGATAGACGTATTCGCAGGATGGCGGATCGGAGGGCGTCTGCAGCGGAGATTAGAGCAGGTGTGAGGCCCGGCGTCACAACATGAACTGTGGTGAATCGTTTACTGGAGAGTGGACTCATCTCTAGGCGTCCTGTGTCATGTTTGCCGCTCACTTCTTTACCACCGACAAATGCATCTTTAGTGGTGTCGTGCTACAGCCCATTGGAGGGCAGAATGGAACTCTGTGGTATTCACGGACGAGAGCCGTTTCTGCCTTGGTACCAGTGATGGACGTATACGAGTCAAGGAGGCCTGATGAACGTCTGTTGCTAAGCTGCATCCATCGTTGACATACCGGTCCCACCCCAGGCATTATGGTATGTGGAGGAATTTCGTATGATATCAGGACACCCCTTGTTGTTANCCNNAACACTATGACGGCAAACGTTTACATCAGAATGGTGCTTGAACCCGTTGTAGTGCCATTCATGAATGGTATTCAGGGGGGTATATTTCAACACGATAACGCTCGCCCCCATACCGCAGCTGCAACCCGACATGACCTTCAAGGTGTGAACATGTTACCCTGGCCGACAAGATCACCAGATCTCTCGCCCATCGAACATATGTGGGACATGATTGGACACCAGCTCAGGGCTCATCCGCGACCAGCAATGACCATTCCTGATCTGACCATCCAGGTGGAACAAGCTTGAAACACCATCCCACAAGATGACAACCGACAACCGACAACCGACAACTCTACGATCGAATGCATGCGCGTGTGCATGCCTGCATTCAACGTGGCTGTGACTACAGTGGTTACTAAGGAAAACGACTTCCACCTTTAAAATGGCGCTGCGTGCAGAGCATGTGAGTTGTAAAGTTGTAAATTGAATCATTGCAATACATCGTGTAGACGAATATGCTGTCTAAGTTTCATTCACCTAGCGTAACTCCTTTTTGGTGTTGGGATTTCATTTTTCGTCAGTGTACGTATATATGTATATTGTTCTTTTATATTCCATGCTACCAATTTTAAACAGTAAATTATTCCTTTTCATGGCCTATGCCCATTAGCTTAAATGTTTTAATGATAAAAAAGTACTAATCCCGCCAACATGAAAAATATGATTTTAAAATCAATCAAAACATCAACAACACACGTCTTGGAGAATATACAGTATGTTTCATATCTTTTAAGAATAGTCATATGATGTTCACCTTAGCAAATATTAATTTATTTTTTAATAACGTTAAAATATTTCTATTTTATATTTGTAAATTTTCACGTATACNTAATTATAATACCTAAACGCATTTAAATTGACAAGAAATTGGTATGGACTAGAGCATATGCACCATAAGAGAGTTTAATTAACTACGCTTCTTTGACATGTTAAAGTGTTACCGTGTGAAAGGCCCATTAAAAGTAAACTACACAGTTCTAATTGAAACTGTAAATGATGTGGGCGGCTAGATAATGACCGATCTGCTTCCTAGATTGTATATCATTAATGTCAAAACGAATATGCAAATGTCAGGTGCGAGAACAAAAATTAAAATAAGAAGAGGTTCAACAAAAGATGTAAAAAAAAGAAAATGTATGTATTGAGTTACATATGACACACACACTTTTAACTATGGTACTCACGTCAAGGAAATGTTAATCCACATAATTTTGTAATACTTTATGATAAGGAAATTTGTCAATTACGCTTTTAAAGAATATGTTACTAAGTTTTTTTATGGTTCTACATGAGGTGTGCCACCTTTATTGATTTTTTTCAAAAGTTGAACTTTGCAAATACTAGTAGATATTAAATGATTCGATTTTATGTATTGGCATGTTCTACAGTACACATCTATCCTTAAACGGGGAAGATTAAGGCAAAGTAAGAATGACCTATTTACATTTCTCTAGGTAGTACTTTGTTCTAAAAAAATTGTACATCTTAAGACTTTTTTTATTCGATTAGGTATGTACGTATTATCAGTTAAAAAAAAGGTTTTGGTGGAAACTTATAAAATTAGCAGGTCTCTTGATGCGGAAAATATGGCTCCGAGAAAATTTGTATTACATATTTTCATCCTATTTTATAGTATTGAAACCACCATAACTAGGATGGGTGAATAATACGTTTCAGCCTGTGTATATATACATATTTATATTCCATAACAAAAAACTATAGCACATATTTCTTTAAGATGGCAAATTTTGAAGCATTTTGGTTTTGTCACTTAATGAACAATAATAAAAACTGTTTAAAGTTACAATGAGAAAGTAAAATTTAAAAACAAAGTTAATTACCTCATTTAATACAATTAACATATAAATTGAGCATCACCATCGCCTTGAGTTCCATTTATAATATTTCCAACAAAATACTGTTTAAAGCAAAACATATCATGCAAAACTAGCGAAGCGTATTATGCTAAAATATTTATTGTTGCTTAACATATTACGTAAGTGGAAGACAAAACAAAAACTAACATCAATCAGTTCTGTCTGAGAATAGTAAGAGTTAAGTAATAAAAAAACTGCTTACGTGAAATCGATCGTATTGTAAATTACATAAACTCTTTGATCTTCCTAAATTTAAAGGAACATATATGTTTGATAATGATAGCTAAATGCTACAATAATAATACGATTTTGAATTTTATTTCTATTGTATCATTGTTATTGAGTTTTTTGCTTTAATTACTTTGAAATAAATCAGACACTAATAAGATAGTGCAGGCTAAATTTGTTGAAAATAATTATTAGAACATTCAAAATTATTTCTGTTTGTTTAATTTATTTAGGTTTTTAACAGTTACACTATGTACAGGGTGTTAAAAAAAGGGTCACATCTTATCGTCATAGGTAGTATGGACCAAAACAAGAAAAAAATAGGCATAGTGAACATGTGTCCGGAAATGCCTCGTGTCCAAGATATAACCCCTTTTGTATTTCCAAAAAACGAATGAGAAGTCACTACGCTCGATATCTTTGGAAACAGTTGAGACTGAAAAATAGGAAAAAAACATGTAATGCCTTAAATTAAATAAGTTCAATCAAAACTGTAAAAGTCAAACAAATAAGCCTATAATAGGACTCGTAGGAATATGAACTTTAAAATTGTAAATGGTATAATATCTTGTGTAATACCTCGTTTGAAAGAGCGTTTTAAACTGAACTCAATGACATGTTCAATTTGGATGTGAAGCAAAACACATGAACATAGCAGGAATAACAAAAGGCTAAAGGTAACAACAAGGGCCATCGTTTTAATACTATGCTTGTAAAGGACGTATAAGTGATCTCTCATGTCAGTGCTAAACCTAATATTTCAATTATCTCAGTTTTTATAATCGATAGGCGTATTTATTTTAAAATTTCAAATGTCACTATCATTGAGTGATAGCACTTACAGTCACATATTACTGTACAGTGTTGAAAACCTCTTCTAAACGAGTTGTCACTCAGAGAATTTTACCATTTGACATTGTAAAGTTCATAGGCCTATTACGCCTTTAGCTGACTGATCAACTATGCAATTTAATTTGTGTATTTCAGTGGTGTATAAGAACTATTTTTCAAATAATACTGGAGTTACTAAAATGCTGTAACAAAATTCAGGAGTCAGTTCGTAGTGAAACATATCCTGTAAAGAGAGTTTTTTGAAATACTACATTCAGCAATAAATAGCATGTTTGAACTAACCTAACGAAAAATTCCATAAAAGCATGTCTGCAAACGTGTAGTTTTCGAAGTACATCTCTTATTGTTACTTTTGTACTTTTGTTATTACTGCTGTTAGCATGTCTTTTACTTCACATCCAAAGTGAACTTGTCATTGTGTTCGGTGTAAAACGCTCTTTCAAACGAGATATCACACATTTTGAAGTTCATAGGCCTACGAAGCATATCGTAGGCTTATTTATTTGACTGTTGCAGTTGTTGGTGCACATATTTGATTTTAGGCATTATGTGTTATTATTCCTATTTTTCAGTTTTAACTATTTCAAATGATATCGAGCGTGCTAAGTGACTTCTCATTCTTTTTTTGGGAAATACAAAAGCGGTTGAATCTCGGACACGAGGAATTTCCGGACACATGTTCACTATGCCTTTTTTTCTTGTTTTGGTCCATACTGTCTATGATGAAAATATGTGACCCTTTTTTTAAACATCCTGCATATGGGATATTGGTAATATTAGTGTGCTCGATTTGGGTTAATTTAACATAAATTATCGTTCACGAAATGATTTAATATATAACTTATTTCTAGAAATCACAGGCAAAAACTGTTTGAGATGTATCAGGGTAATTAAAATGACTGGCTCTCTTAGGATGTATTATTATTGTTACTCATGCAACTACTTACAATGCGTATTGAACCACATAAATATATAAAAATAGTATATCCGCAAAAGTAGTATTTGCTCTTGCGGAAATCTTTGAATAGAAATAATATACATAAAAAGGTTTAGCCATTCAAGAGTGACAGCAGTTAACTTCGTTTTTGAATTTCAGTCCTTTCGAAAAACGAGGAAATAGGAATGGCAATTTCTTCATGATGGCATGATTACATCAAGTGACATTCTAATGTCATTCGCTTTACTAACTTTGTTACAAAACTCGCCATTCAAAATCCCATGAGTTGAGTGTCAATTCAATAGGAAAAGGGCATCGTGAATGATTACGGAAGTTATAAATATTCTGTTAGATAGCTAAAAATACGTACTATTTATTATTCTTTTGTTTAAATCTTGGACGTTACAAAAATTCGTCTTATCAGTCACTTCAATATTTAAAAAATAGATATAAAACTGAATCAGTAAAATGGCATATCACACCAAATTGTTGTACGTTTATTATACTTGTTTCAATTATGTACAACTTGTTAATTTTGTGAACATATAGTTTGCTCCANTGTATGAAAGTAAGTAAAGACGAGCACTAGTACGAGTTACGNATTTATCAGAATGTAAAGTATAATATAACGGAGAAAAACAATTCAGTCAGTGCCTGAACTCAGCACCCTAGCAAATGCGTACTAGATGTTTATAAATTCAAACGCGAGTTTGGATTATATTTGAAGTTAGTTGATGCTAGCAGGTGAAACACGTCCTTTTGTTGAAAAAATCGAAAACACACTTTTTTCCTTATATTATATACCGAAGAGTATGCTCGAAAAAAAACAAAAATATCTCTCCTGCTATTATCAGAAGATACATTTAAAACTAATTAATACAAAGACGATCGGAAAAGAGTGACACTCTTTTAAAAAAATAAATTAACATNCAAAATATGCAATAGCAACGTAGCTAATAATTGTTGTAAAATTATATTGACAACATGTTTGTACATTAATGAAATCGATATTTTAAGATTGTTTTTCATTGTGTCAATCACTCAGGCACCATATTTTTCAAGCAAAAGAAGTAAAATATATTTAGTCATGAAATTGTACATCTGCTTGAATGGTTGTCTATGAATGTGTATGAGTGAATCGAATTTCAATGTAGGCCTACCANTTAAGAAATAAAATGTAAATTTAATTTAAACACATACAAATAGAACAGGTTAAGACAATTACGACATACTAGTATGAAAGGTGATAATTATTACTTAACGTTTTGTTAAATTAGGTTTTCAACCATAAAGTGAAATTTTTTTTTAACAGTTTATACTAAGTACCTCTTGTCAGGAAGTTCTGCTGGAGACACACAGTTGCAGGTCGGTTCCCTTTGATGTTATTAATGAAAAAAAAGGTGCGAGAAGTAACGCGCAGTTTCAGGGCAAAGAAGACTTATATATAATTAATATTCATNTACTACATGAAAGTGATGTCTGAAAGGGGTTCACACTAAAGTATTCATTTTCATCTATCCATGCATTACTGTACATTAATTGTACAAACTAATTATGCAATGACCACCCACTTTAATTTTTAAAGATTCTCTAAATGTCGGAAGCTATTGCAAACAGAAATTGCTTGGGTGAAAGTTATTATATATTTGNTTATCTTTAAACGCCTAGGTCAATACATGACAAAATGGCACTAGTATTTGCGGTTGTGTACATATTTCGTACTGTTAATAGTGTAGGATGACTTGTGTATACATATGTGAAATTGTTAATAGTATATGATGACTGAGATTATAAACATTTACGCATTTTAAGGTGATAACAATGGTTTTGATATGAATAAACGTGGTTATCAACGTAGTTTTTAGAGACTTTTTAATGGGTGACCGTATATTCAAAACAGTGCAATACANACCTTTTTGCTATGGGCAAAAGGATACTTCAATAAATATAAGAATGGATATTTGTATTGATCTGCATCAAAATTATACGATGATCAGTGCTTACAGTGGTTCATAAACGTGAANGGACACTAACAAACACGGGTATGAAGGACGTACACAACTCTTTTTTAGTGTGATTCAAACCCATTACCTTTGGTGTGACAGCCAACTGACTGAAAAACTGCTCCACCACGTTTGGCTAACGTGACGAAGCTTTCTACCTATGTATATTGCATGCCCGAGACATTATGTATAATTAGTAAACCTAACTAACAAGAAATAAATTACTTTTAATAACAAATTGGCATTATTATATGACATATCATACACCATTTCACGTGTTGTGAATCCGGGTGATGAAGATAATATTTAATTATATGTCAAGTCAAATTCTGCGTA